>JAJQOW010000563.1:0-99639 GCA_037975125.1 Latrodectus hesperus
TGTTGTTTCTTAATGACTTTTTTTATTTAAGAATGAAATACTGTGAATTAAATAAGACAAGGTAAATCCAAATTACAAAATTTTGTAATATTTTGAAATAATTTTTATATTTCTCTTTAGTTAACCTTGTGATTTAATTGGAATACTCTGGCTTTGTATCAGTTTAAATGATGGTATGACTTTCTCTTCTGTGAAGGAAACCTAGTAATACTGATACAAAACCCATGCAGAATAAATTCACTAGATTACAAGAGTAACTGCCAGACAAGTATAATAGATACTTCATTCTAATAAATTTGAATAAATGAATTCATTGTATAGATAAAATTATTATACTTAATGTTTATAATACACAGGAGCAATTTTTTTCATTACGATTCTAAAAATAAAGAAAAAAATCTACATGTTCAATAAATAAAAAAATTTTTTTTCACAGAGAACATTATTCACATTCAAACAAGAAATTCAGACCATAAACCAATTTAAGAAACATATTACAAGAATAACTAGAAAGTCAAAGCAACAAATTATTCCATGAATAAACTAAACATACAGTGAATAAGTTTCAAAACTCAGAAATATTAATAAATATAGAAAAGGAATTTCATCATTTATTTAGTATGATATATTACATAGTAAGAGCAACTTCAATGTACACAAGATAGAAAATATATATATATATATATATATATATATATATATATATATATATATATATATATATATATATATATATATATATATATATATGTTATGTTCAAAAGTAAAAATTTTGGCAACCCCTTCAAATAAGAAAAACTACATTTAAGTAATCAAACAAAATAATTTTTAAGTATGTATAATTTTAAAAATATTATAAAACACATAAAAAGTTTATTATTAAATCACTAGCTTTTTTTAAAAAAAGCTAATTAATTAATAAAAGATGATTTTTATATTTTGTTTATACAAACCATACTCTAAGAAGAAGATTAAATTGTCATACACATCTTGAAATACTCAATCTTTTGAAATATAAATACGCTTACTCAAAATAAATACAGCTATTAGATATAGTTTCAAGGTTAACTTGTTTTTCCAATTATTTAATAAAAACAATTCTAAATTTTTCTTTATTTAATTGATGAACAAATTTTACCCGATTAAATTGAATTATACGTAATTTTCATCAAGGGAAACATGGAAAATATGTTTTAACTCAAAAATTTTATATTTAAATATTAATATTCAAAGAAATTTTTACAATATAAGGAAAACAGAAGCAAATAGAAAAAGAATAAATTAAAATGTCTTAATTGCACACACAACACATTTATTTTGTTTTGTAATTACTTCACTTCACATAAATCTAAATACTACTAAATCGAATTATCATGAAATAATTGTAGCTGAACTAGATCCTAAAAACGATTATACAAGTCAACAGTTAATAAAAAAATTAATATCGATCATGCTGCCATCTATTGGCAATATTAAAACAATTCAAAAAATTATAATATTTTGTGGGGAAAAAAAATAATAAATGCATCAAAGAAAAAAAATTTCAGGAGCTTCAGGGCCCTTAAATTTTTTTTTTGAAATTTAAGGAGTTTCCAGGAGTTGTGCGAACCCTGATAATTACAAAAAAATTGAATTAATGCTAATTTAATAGTTATTAAATTATATTATTTTTGAAGCATTTTTCAGTTTAGCGAAATACTCTATACATTTTGTATGTATGAAACTATAAAGCTAAGCTTTTTGTTTGTTCTCTTAACTTTATCTATGGATCATCAGTATTTTCGTACAGGGAAATAAATAAGATATCTGTTTTTATGTATAAATTTTCTTTCTAATAATTAATGTTCTTATATCATAAATGTTAACAATTATAATGTGTTTTGCTTTAGGCCAGTAACCCACCCAATCCTTTGAAAATCTATTTTATTTTTCTTAGTTTTAAAAATATTAAAAATTTTTTAAAATGTAATTAGAATACATAATACTCTTATGACTGAAATTCAGTACTTTTGCATGTTCATCTACTATTCCTTAAACCTAAGTTTGAAAAAGGTTATAGAAATAGCTTAAAATGTATATTTATATTTATAAATATATTTTATTTCATATAGTTTTTATAAATGTTTGTTTATTGGAACAAGTAAAGAATAGTTTTTTTATGCCAAATAAACATATATATATAATTTTAAGCAGCATCTATTTTCTATATTGTAAAATATTTAGTAATAAATGTGTTGGTCAAATTCAATATTACTTTCTTTCCTTTGTAATGAAACATTAGAAAAATTTCATACAAAATGGCAATTTATCATTTAAGTGTTTATCTGAATATCATTTTGGCATATATAATAGAAAATACAACTTGGGACAAATATCAATTTAAAACAATTTGGTCTTCCTATCACACATTCAGTACTTCTCTATGATCTCTCACTTACATAAATGTAAGCCTGGCAGTAATAAAAATCAAAACAAATGAAATTTATTTCATGTTAACAAATAAACTATGAAAATAAATATTGCATGTTTATGGAAATCTAAATTTAAATAATATGCAATATAATAACATTAAAAAATATTTATTAACCCAACATTCATTACTTTTAATATTACAAAGCAGTGATAATTGTTTCTAATTATATCACAAGATAGTTGTACAGAAATATAACCAAACAAGTCAATAGAATAGAATATTGAAATTATTTGAAACAGCTCATGAAGATTTAGGTAGAACCTAGGTTTCAATTTAGCCATTCTTGCACACAGAATAATGAAAGTTTTGTTAAAACAAAACTTTCATTATTCTGAGTCCACTGAGTGCTAATGCCAGGAAGTTTTCCAGATTTTTCTCCCTTATATCATGTGCATGATTCCTAGCCATGAAAAACCTCCTAGAATTGTGCAATGGATGCTTAAACTAAAACTTTTATAGCAATTTTCTTCAGTTATACTTTCATATGTAGTGGACAGCTGAAAGTAATTACACTGCTTTTTTGACATCTACCACACATCTTACCTATATATTAGAACTTTTTAGATATTTTTATTACATGTGTGTCACAAATGGAAAACTTAAAAAAATTCCAGGGGCCACACCTCAACACATGTATAAACCAAAAGAAAGATAATCTCTCATTGTTCAATATTGGCCGGTGTCCAATCTAGTACCTTCAATGCAGGCAACAATGAGCTTCTCAGTTATTAGATTATGTGCTCAGCGGTATAAAAATCATGCGTTACATAGAGTTCTTGAGAATTCATACATTTCTTCCCTTGCAACGTTTTTGCAAGCCGCATGAAGTCAATATGGTTTAAATAAGAATATTTTCCGATTTATATAGAACTAAATTGGTGTCACATTATGATTGAAGTAGTGATTTACTAGGGTAAATTAAAACAATAGTTTTATTGTCATATAATTGATGTCTATTATATAAAGCATAGAATTTAAAATTATTTAGCACAATTTTTATAACATTTTAAACCTTTTACAAATTTCATTTATAGTTGAGATACACAAAAAAATGTTAAAAATATATTTCATAAAATTATATGAAATCTAAACTGTAGAATAAACATATAACCAAAAGATTTTCACATTTAAAAGCAAGTTATTAATATTTAAATAAGGAATAGAATCATAAGATAGAAACTTTAATAAATTGGGCATATGTATAGATGCAAACTGTGTCCTACAGAAGAAGAATTTTCCAAGATAATGTATTCATCCTTGTATTGGGACTTGACCACTCAAGATTTGAAGAACACTAGGATTAAGTTGATCTAAAATGCATAATCAATTAATATCCATATAATTTATCAGCTATCTTTTTTAAAGCGTTCAATACAGAATCAATATCCTCCACCTGCATCTCTCCCAGAACTTTTGCAGTATCTCCATGAAAAATAATACAATGTTTTTCTAAACACTATTCAATACTTGTATGAATTGATTCCTAGGATAAACCAAGCAGTATTATATGCCACAAAGACAGTCTTACACCATACTAATACAGGATTTTTTTATTAATCTGAGGTGTTTCTATTATTCTGATAAAATATGTGTATCATCTAAATTTAATTAATATTTTTTTCCCATACACAACATAACCCAACCTTAAATTCTATTCAAATTTTATGCTTTCATTTTTGGACAGTCTAATACGTCCATTACACAATTCAAAACTCCCTGCATCGGTATTTTTCTTATCGATTATAGATAATGAGCTTTGAAATTGAGTGTCTGAGTTGTTTACATCATTTTCTAACACTGTTCACAGCAAAAATTTTATCACTTTTCTTGTCAAAAATCAGGTCAAGCAATAAAGTCTATAAAGACTTGTACTTCAAAATACTGAAGTGGCAGGCACAAAGAAAATTAGCAATTTCTGTCTACAAGTGTGTTAAAATTGAGATTTTTCCTTTCTATCAGTATCTTATTCAATTAAAACTGATTAAAAGTTGAATAGAATGCATCTTTGAAAAACCCTATAAAAGCTGTGACTCATACAATAAAGTTAGAGGGAGCTTTCTTTTTTGGTGTAGATAATATAATATTAAAAATAGGAGAAACGGATTTACAGCTTTACAAATTATGTGGATAATAAAAAGTAATTTTATCCTCGAAAAAGCTATGAAAATAGTAAATAGTCCAGAATTAAATTTTGTAAAAAGAATGAACTGAATGTTACAAACTGATTTATTGTATAATAGAAAACTTTTTACTTTTTATATTCTCTTTATTATAAAATGAATTTTTTAATTAAATTTTTCAAAATATTCCATAGCGGCTTTGTTGGTGAATCTAGTTTCTCCAATTTGCAGGGCACACTAAAAAAAGTAATAAAATGAGAAAGTGATGACTAATTAGATTTCACTAATGCACCATTCCTCAACGAGCTTACAAAATCAGTATAAGATACACTATATATTCAATCTTCTTCTTCTTCTTCTTAGAAATGGGTTTGTATGGCATTGGGCACCTCTGCTTTTAACAGCATTTTGTACCATTAACTCCAAACCCAATGTTTTCTAGTTCCAGTTGCTCGGGTCACCCACTTTATTAAAAAGTCCGATAACCCTTTAATGGAGTCTAGGTGTAACTCTGTAGTATGGATGATGCCTAAAGAGGTTAATCTAGGGAGGGCAAGAGCCTCGAATTAAAAAATGATATGTTCTGCCGTTTCCTCTTGCGTATGACATTTCCAGCAGATAGAGTCTTGCTGAAACAGTCCCATCTGGTCAGAGAGTCACTCATACTAGGGATAGCTTCCTGACTTTCACCAGAAGATGGTTTGGAGGTCATTTCTACCTCAAGTGAAGGATTCATTACTGCCCCTTTACATGACTGCCTCTGAGTTCCCTTGTCTTTTTCAGCAAGGTCTACTTCAGAGGCATCACCTGCAGATGCAGTAAGGTTTGTTATTTCTTGTGTCTTTTCAGCCACAAGATAGCAATTTATAAACTCAGGTAATATAAGTCCACCCAGCATTGCCTGAGATACTGGGCAAGGCAAATTACTCTAGAAGTTTGCCAGGCAACTAGAGGCTCCGTTAAGACACCAATACCGCTGTGCCAATTAGCCCTAGGCACGGATCGCATAACACCAGGGTTTACGGGAGCTGGTTCGCGGCCTCTGATTCTACATTCAAGGCTATCCTGTCATTCCTACAGGACGTTCGGTGATCCACCACCTACCGACGCGCCTGGTAGCTGCTCAGGCCCCAGGCTATATATTCAATGGTCAAACAAATTTAAAATCAAATAATCTAAGAACAATACTAACAGATTTACTTCTAGCAAATTTAGTTACACAACTTTTAATGTAGCATTGCCATCTCAGTGGAAACTAATTAAATGAACTGCCATAAGAACATGTTGATGATCTTTCAGCAGCCCTCATAATGTCATCTCTTTCTCAAAAAATTCCATAACTTTTTGTATAAAATGATGTGTGAAGTGGAATGTAACCTTGGATATTTAAAAGATGACTTTCATACATATAAGTGTGTGTAACAAGAGGTAAAAATCAGTTCGTACATTTTTTTCAAAAAACATCTTCACCTCCAAATAGCAAACTAGAGATAAACAATGGAAAACAATACAATGACAAATGTTGAATTTCAAATAAAAATCATAGAAACAAGTTTACCTTCACTTGTTTCTATGACTTGGTACCCTTCACCACCCAAGCATAGATATATAAACATACAAAAGGTCATTGATATACATACATAGGGTAAACTTAATTCTAAACTGTTAAATAATGATACAGATTTACAGATGACATACCTCAAATTAATTTTCATGGTGATCTTTCAAATGCACAGTACAAGGTTCCTTTGTTTAAAATATTTGTAGTCACATCATTATTAAAAGCTATAATATATATTTTTTAACTTTTACTAAGCCGACCAATGGCTGAGTGGTTAGCATTCCTTACTAATAGTCTGAAGGTCCTGGATTTAAATCTCGGTTTGGGCATGGATGTTTCTTTCTCTTTCTGCTCCTCTGTTCTGTCTTATGACATGGTGTATGAATATGGGCCACCCTATAAATGAGCTTCCAGAGGTATGTGCCCAGTAATGCTACTCATCTCTGTAACTTGGTTCACAGGAGCACCACGGGTAATGATTAATGAGCAGCAGTTTCTGGCTTTATTGTGGTGAATGGTTAGTCACCAGTGCTCCCATTATTAAAAAAAATATTAAAAGCTCATATTACTGACATTATCTTTTTGTTTTGCTAAAATACTTTATAGCACATAGCTTTCTTTTAACAACTGAGGTTTTTTATTTAAGCCTATCCCATGATTAAGTAAAGTATATCTTAAATGACATATCTTAAATATAATAAATATAGTAAAATAAGCATATCTTAAATGGGGTATAATATTTATCAAATAAAATATTTAAGTGATAAAAATATAACAAAACAACTATTTACCTTCACTATGTTTTTCATGAAATTGTAATGCCTTTATTAATATAATAATAGTCTCCTCCATAGAGCGTCCAATTGGTAAATCATTTATAGTTATTTGATGAACTATTTGATTTGGATAAATGATGAACAGACCTCAAATACAAAATAAACAGTTTAAAATCACTAGATTCATTCATTCTAAATTCTAACATTCTAAATTAAGCACAATTTATACAAACAGCAAAATATTCCTGTATTAATTCACTACATTTAAAAACAATTAAGATAACTCAAATTTTGACAAGAAACATACAATGATATATTAGTATACAAACATTGAAATAAATATCATTATAAATCCAAAGTTCAGACATTTACAAATGGATATAAAGTTTCTCTGTGCCAATAGAATAAATCCCAGGTCATAAAAACTTAAAATGTCAAAAATATTAGACAGAACTATAAAATTATCTATGCATGCAATTAGAGTTAAAAACAAAATAAAAATTAAAACAGCGCTGGTGTTATTTAGCTAAAATCTCATCCAGAAGTTGAAAATACATATGACACAACTCATAAGTGAAAGACAATGCACATAATTCATACATATTTATAAGAATTCTTAAAATTAAGCATTTAAATTTAACACACGTAATCTAAATAGGCAAACCAGATGGCTTTCTGAACAAGAAAATCAAGGGGCAAATTTAGTATTTTATATTATTTCAGTTTATATACAGTTTTGAAATCCAACTTATTTTCATAAGAAAACATTATGATTTTGGTTTGGGTGAACATAAATTATTTTTCTATATAATTTACATATATTTATATCTTCTTACATTGTACTTTGAATTCTTTTTTTACAAAACCCTTGAAAGTTTCTGAAAATTGATAACTATGATTTAGATCAAAAACAAAAAAATTTAAAATTAAACAAAAATCATCGTAAAGTACTGGATTTCTTAAAATGTCATGTTTCATATTTTATTCTTTTACCTTCAAACTAGCATAATATTCATAAAAAACAAAGATTATAATTGCTCTTTACTTTTTCCATTTTTCCAAGCTAAATTAGCACTTTTATTTAATAACTTTTGCATTTATAGGTAATTTTGCTCAGGCATAAAAAATAAATATCAAAAAAATATGCCAAATTAACTAAAAGGTCAAAATAATATTTCACTTCTCAAATAGTAAAGCAAAATTTCATACAAGATACAACATTCTTATTGCTACATTATTTATCATTTGAACTAAAAATGGGAAGACAAAAATTAATTATTGGAGATAAGGTCACGGCACTACCCATTCAACTGCCAGCTTAGTACACATTTTAAGTTCAATTTGTTTATTGCTCAAGGGTAATTCTCTGCACAAATGGGTTAATTAGACCTAAAATTGCAGCCACACAAACTCTAATTTGATTAATTATGTGACTAAGTTATTAATATGTAATGATTTATTATTTTGTATGCTATGGAAATGAAATAACTGTAAATTCTGTGAAAAATGAAAGACATCAGAATACAATTACTGACAACAAAATACCCATTACAAAATACTGCAATTAAATACTTTATCATGATGAAAAATGCTAGTTTCCATTAGTACAATTTCCTTGAAAAATAAAATAATTTGTTACCAAATCACTAATAAAACCTGTAATGCAAATCATATATTACATTAGTTTTCAATGAATATTTAGGCTCATAAAACCACATTTATATACATTTTGCAGAGTAAAGGATTATACTTCTAACAAAAGCGCACAAATGTCATTACATTTACTTTTCCCATTATTAGAAGACAATTCAATTATTGATTTTAAGTAAAGTTACCCCTTTCTGTTAAATGTTATTGCTGAATTTAAAATTAAAATAAAAATACATTGAAATTAAAAAAAAATTTAAGAGAAAACCCTTTTTAATAATTCAAATTTATGCTAAAAAAATTGCAAAAATTAATTTTAATCCAGATCTTTATGAAATTACATACTGCGTACAAATGAATAAAACATTTTTCCCATTAATCTAAGCAAAACCCGAGATATTTAATATATTGTGAGGTAATCAAAATGCCATAAAAGATCAAAAATTGCTTTTTATATACCTTATTCCGATTGCAATTTTTGAAATGGCTTCTGAAAATTATTACACTTTTTCAAAATAGAAAAAAGCATAAATGGTATAGAAAGAATGAAAATAAGAATCTTATTAAGTATTTAAAAACTCTTAATTAAAAAAAATTCTCATAATATTCTTGCTCTCTCTCAAAATTTTAGCACAGCAATAAAATGTTTAAAAAAATTAAGGCAAGCATAGTTCTGCCTGAAACAAAATGCTACAAGAAATTTGAAAATGTTTATTCAAGAAACAAAGCAATTATATACAAATTTGTATTTTAATAAATTACAAGATGACACAACATAGAAATTAACAAACACTCCAAGAAAAAAGTGTAATAAAAAGCATACATTCTACATCTAAATACAAGGTTTAAAGAATTTCCCAAGCTATCTATGGGTAACCATCTACTGCAGAATCAAATAATCACCACTCGTAAAGCAATTCAGAACTCTTGGAAGGGCTGGAATGGAAATAAGTACATACAACACTATAAGAGCAATAAACATTTTTTTAATGTACTTCATTCGGATGTGCACCAACCACACTTCAATACATGTTATCTCATTCTCTAGATAATCACTGATTATAACAGTTCAATAAAAATGCACAGTGTTAGACATCGGTTTGGTTTGTGTCTCAATGGTCATTTTTTGCGCACAAGGGCTAATTAGACTGGGACCTACGGCTTAAAGTGGATTCCGAACCACAACAAACATACATGCCCAAGGTGGGATTCGAACCCATGAACTGTTGAACCGAAGGCAAGAGTGCTAAAGTGATAGACATCGAAATGAACACACGACCAACTGTTTTAGCATACAATTAAAGAGGACTATTATGGATAGTCATCACAGATCCAAAACTTAAAGAACCAGCACAATTATTTTAGTTTGTCATTTTTAAACACTTACGATATGCTCCCCTTTGACAAACCAGTAACTATGTGTGATCAATGATAAGTAAAATTTAATTAAGTATTATAGGAAAAATAAATATAACTAAATATAACAGCAAAATTTCATTTTTTTAATTACGTTAAGCAATTTTAATGCAAACTTGAAAATAACACAAGTAAAAAACATTTTAATGTTATTTTAAATGAAAAAATAAATATGATGATATAGATCAGTATTAAACTAGGAATTCAAATAAAAGTAATGGAATTATGAATGGAGTTGGTACTGGGTGGGTTGACATTGACAAGCCCTCAAAGCATTGAATTGAAAAATTGGTAGGTTGGAAATACTTTTGTTATTTTTCATACAAGCCTAACTAGGATGAGATCAACATTTTAAAATAAATTCTAAAAACATTAGAAATGCTCACACCCAAGATGAGAATTAAATACACAAACTGTAGAACTGAAAATCAATGTGCAAACTATTCAGCTGTAGAAGCATCATAGCAATGGAAGACTTATTCACACATTTTAAATTGCTCAAAATATTTAATGAAACTCTCCATTAATAAAATTAATTAGCAATTCAGAATATACAATTTCATCTGGAACATACAGTAATAATATACAGCTTATCTGATTAACTAATCTTGAGAGTTGCATAATTTTGTAAATAATATATGTATTGTTCAAAGTAAAGATTATTTTTTATAACTGTAAACCAATTTCTTTTAATTTTTATTTTGCTTTTCTGAATAAAAGTTTTGTTAAATGCATAAAATTTTATTTAGTTAATAACTTATCACTTTATTATCAATAAACGTCTAGAAATCAATTTTAGACTTTTGAAATAAACATTTAGTTTTGGTAAAAAATTATGTATCTCAAAGAATGAAATAAAAATTGAATTAAGCTATTCAAATGTTCACAATGGTCATTTTATCATCACAATACAAAATTTCATGAGATATTGGTTTGATGCTCTAAGTGCACTTTTTGTACTCGAGGGCTCTTTTAAAGAGAATTTACAGAATATAATACATTCCAAATCACTACTGATACACGACAAACATACACAAATTTATAAATTCCTGAACAGAATAGCTCTCCGTTCACTCACTTGGCCAATAATATATAATATGGTTTATATTATATATTATTGGTTTTAATTTATTTATACAATCAGATATTTACTCAATTTCATAGGTTGGTAATAATATGAAATGATGAATGACTAGTAAATAATTCCTAATAATTTCCAAACAATTATGCATGATATACTAAAAATATTGAAATTTATTCTAGAAGAACAGTTTCAAATGTATGCAATAAGAATATAATAAACATACATAGATAAATGGCAGTGCAGACAAGCCTAGGATTATTATTTTAAGGTTAATGTGTTTGGAATACTCGCCCAGACAGACATTCGTATTCCAATAAAATCTAAAATCAAGGGGATATTCTTATATCGAGATATGTCACTAAAGTTTTGCCAAGCAGCGAAAATGATTCAAATATGGTTACTAGTTACGTCACTGGAGGAATGTGATTTTATGACATCACAGTCACGTAGTTTTCTCAATCCAGGAAGTTCTATGGAGGTTTCTAACGCCACTGGCGATAGTCATGGTATTCGTCGCTTGTTCTTTTACTCTTAAAATCTGGAGGAATTATTCATTTAATTTTCATAATAGTTCAAATTTTAATTATTTTCTTAAATTATTATTTATTAAAAATTTAAGATATCTAACAATAAAATAAATAAATAATATTATATTAATGAATTTCTTGAATTAATATAGTATCATTTATGTACACAATTATTTGTTTAATTTTAATTTAAATCTCTCTCTTATTTGATTGCTTAATCATCTTATTAATTTTTTAAAATCCTTATTTATTTTTATTAAAATTCATTTATTGATATCTAATATAATGATAAAATAAATAAATAATATTTTATAAATGCAACTTATTTAGTTGCTTAAAAATATTATTTTCTTAAATTATAATTTATAATTAAAATTCATTTATTGATTTCAAATATAAAAAAATTAAAAATTTTTATTAAAATAAATAGTATAATTTTAATGCTTTTTTATTAATATATTATTATTTATATACATAATTATTTCTTTAACTTTATTTTATATCTTATTTGATTGCTTAAAATTCCTTTATTATTTCCTAATAAAATAAAATAAATAGTATTATTTAATTTTTTTTATTAATATAATATTTATGTACATAATTATTTCTATGATTTTAATTTAAATCTTATACAATTGCTTAAAATTTTTTATTTTATAAATTATTACTTATTTAAAATTTATTTACTGATTTCTAATATAATTACATAATAAAGCATTATTTTTACAGATTTTTTGTATTAATATAATATTATTTTTATACATAATTATTTCTTTAACTTTCATTTATATCTTATTTGATTGCCTAAAATTCCTTTATCATTTTCTAATAAAATTAAATAGTATTATTTTAATGAATTTTTTGTATTATTATAATATATTATTTATATACATAATTATTTCTTTAACTGTAATTAAAATGTTATTTGATTGCTTAAAATTCCATTCTAGTTTTCTAAAAATATGAAATTAAATGGTATTATTTTAATGAATTTTTTGTATTAATATCTTGTTTTTATACATAATTATTTCTTTAACTTTAATTTATATCTTATTTGATTGCTTAAAATTCCTTTATCGTTTCATGATAAAATAAATAATTTAATAGTATTATTTGTAAGAACTTTTTTTGTATTAATATTCATATCCATACAATTTAAAAAATAAATAAATTTTAAGCATTCAATTGCAGCTTAAATTAAAATTAAAGAAATAATTATGTATATAAATATTATATAAATACAAAAAATGCATTGAAAGAATGCTAACTACATATTTTATTTTATTAAAAAACGATAGAGGAATTTTAAGCAATCAAATAACATTTAAAGTTGAAAAAATAATTATGTAAATAGAAAATATTATATTAATACAAAAAACCAAGAAAATAATGCTTTATTTTTTATTATTATATTAGATATCAAAAAATAAATTTTAATTCAATAAATAATAATTTTAAAATATAAATAAAATTTTTAAGCAATCAAATAAGATTTAAATTAAGAGAAATATTTATGTATATAAATAATATTATATTAATACAAAAAATATACAAAAATAATGCTATATTTTATTTTGTTATAATATAAGAAATCTATACATTCTAATTAAATAAAAATTTTAAAAAATAAATAAAATTTTTAAGCAAATAAATAAGCTTTAAATTATAATTAAAGAAATAATTATTTATGTAAATAATATTATATTATTAGAAAAAACAAAAAAATAATGCTTTATTTTATTATTTTAATAGGAATCTATGAATAAATTTTAATTAAAATGAAAGAAAGAATTATGCACATAAATAATAATATATTAATACTAAAAATTCTTAAAAATAATGCTTTATTTTATTTTATTATTAAATTTTAAATTCATATATAAATTTTAATTAAATAAATAATTTATAAAATAAATAAAAACTTTAGCAATCAAATAAGATAGAAATTAATATAAAAAAATATTATGCTTATAAATAATATATTAATACAAAAAATATATAACAATAATGCTTTATTTTATTTTATTATTACATTAGAAATCAATAATTTCAAAAAATAAATTTTTAAGCACTAAAATAAGTTATAAATTAAAATTAAAGAAACATTTATGTCTATAAATAACACATTAATAAAAAAACATTAAAATAATACTATTTAATTATTTTATCAGAAATCAATAAAGACATTTTAAGTAGTCAATTTAAATTTACATGAATGTTAAAGAAATAATCATTTATATAAATAATATTACATTAATACAAAAAAATACATGAATATAATAATTAATTTTTATATTATTGTTATATTAAAAATCGATAAATAAAGTTTAATTAAATAAATAATAATTCAAAAAATAAATTTCTAAGCACTCAAAAAGTTTTAAATAAAAATTAAAGAAATGGTTATTAATATAAATATTTTACTTTAATAGAAAATAATAAAGGAATCAAATAAAATTTAAATTATGCTTTATTTTATTTTATTATTATATTTGCAATCGATAAATTTCTATTAAATAAATAATAATTAAAAAATATTAAGCAATCAAGTAAGTTTTAATTAAAGAAATAATTATGTATGTAAAAAATATTATATAAACATAAAAAAACCATGAAAATGATGCTGCATTTTATTTTATTAGTATATTAGAAATCAACAAATGAATTTTAATTAAATAAGAAATAATTATGTATATAAATAATATTACATTAATAGAAAAATTCATGAAAATAATGCTTTATATAATTATAGGAAATAAAGAATACATGAAAATAATTTATATAGTTATTAGTAATATTTATAAGCAATAAAATAAGCTTTAAATTAAAATTAACGATTTAAGTATGTATATTAATATAAAAAATGCATGAAAATATTACTATTTAATAATTTTATTTTATTACAAAACGATAAAGGAATTTTAAGCAGTCAAATACAATTTAAATTACAGTTAAAATAAAATTATGTATATAAATAATATAATATTAATAGAAAATTACATGAAAACGAAGCTTTATTTTATTTTATTATTATATTAGAAATCCATAAATAAACTTTATTGAAATAAATAATTATGTATATAAATAATATAATATTAACAGAAAAAAATCATTTAATAAAATACTATATTTTATTTTATTAGAGAACTATAAAGAAATTTTAAGCAATCAATTAAAATTAAAGTTAAAAAATAATTATGTATATAAATAATATTACATTAATACAAAAATACATGAAAATAATAATTTATAAGTAATATTTTTCAGCAATAAAATAAGCTTTAAATTAAAATTAAAGAAATAGTAATGTATGTTAATATTATATTACTACAAAAAATACATGGTAGGATTTAATTAAATAATTCCGTCGATAACAAACAATAACAATATTTATTTAAGCACGATAGCTCGAATCAGAACGCGGACTATACCGCTACAAATACAATCTCTTCCTTTTTCTTTCGGAATCAAGTTTTTCAGAGAGAAACAAGAGCATAGGAGGTTGCCATAATTGGCGCACTTTATCGCCCTTTGAACAATTTTTCAAGGCGGCAACAATACATGAAAATATTACTATTTAATAATTTTATTTTACTACAAAATAAAAAAGGAATTTTAAGCAATCAAAAAAATTTATATTAAAGTTACAGAAATAATTATGTATTTAAATAGAATTTTAATAAAAAAAAACACATTAAAATAATAGAATTATTTTATTTTATTAGAAAACGATAGAAGAAAAAAATAGAGAGAAAGAATTTAAGCAATCAAATAAGTTTAAATAATAATTTCAGTTGGGCAAACAAATGTATTATAAAAGAAAAATTTACGTTATGATAAATAAAAATTATAAAAATTTAAGTCAGATATTAAGACAGTAAACACTTATACATAAAGATTCTCGCAAATAGTATCTTCCTTATTTACATTAGCATTTTCACATTTTCTAAGGAATTATAATATTTGACATACGGAAGAAATGAAAAATTCAAAAAGTCTAAAATAAAAATTATTGCACTGAATTCACATACTGTATGAAATATACTAACTGAAACTATTAAGATTAATGTGATCCAATAACATTATTGGTTTGGTTGGTTTGTTTGTCGCTCAACGGTATTAATATAATATTTATATACATAATTATTTCCTTAATTTTAATTAAAAACTTATTGAGTGCTTAAAAATTTTATTTATTTTTTTAAATTATCGATTTCTAATATAATAATATTTTTAGTCTTACTATAATATTATTTATGTACATAATTATCTCTTTAACTTTAATTTAAATCTTATTTGATTGCTTAAAATTCTTTTATCGTTTTCTAATAAAATAATTAAATAGTATTATTTTATTGAATTTTTTTGCATTAATATAATATTCATATACAATTATTTCTTTTATTTTTATTTAAAATTAATTCAGACGCATTTAAGATCAACTATGTGTGGATGTTGATTCCAATATTATCAGCAAAGTGACTAAGTATATTTAAGTGGAGAATGAGAAACATTTAAATTAATAGACAATGATAACAAAGTTAATCAATTTGCTTCTTCGAAATTGATCATCAAAAGTGAGGAATTATCTAGTCATGTTGAGAAATAAATGGTGCATGGAAAGGATGAGAGAAGAGCTTCAGAAGCTTGCTATAATTGAAAAACTTATTATATTTTTATACAAATAATTTCACATATTTAGTTTAGTTTAAAAATTGAATTCTTTTAATTGGGTTTTCAATTATAATCTACTAAAGTTTAATACTTCGCTCAAGGTCTGTAATGCTATATCATTTTATATTATTAATCTAGTACATGCGTAAATAAAGCAAAAATCTTAAATTTAGAAATTTTTATTTTATAAGAAAAAATAAATAATTTCGCATAAAAATTATAACGATTTCACCGTTAAATTTTTGTAGTTGCTCTTTTAAATTAAAATTATTCTTTGGTTTTTCTCTTCCAATTTTAGTAAAGAGGGAACCTAATAAGAATTAGGTAAATAAAAATGCCATAATTGATCAAATTATTAAAAAAATTTAAAGTTCATACTGATTTCTTATCCTAAAAATCCTTTAAATATGTTGATAATATCAAAAAAATCATAGTTTCACTTTCAATATCAAGTAGTTGAATAGAAGATAATGACATGTCTCTAAGCCTGTATCTATTTTAAATTATTAGCAGATGCATTAAAATTAGTTTAATTTCCGGTACTATGAATTACTCTCAAAATCTTACAGGAAAGGTGAGAATCAACTTTTGAGGAAACTAGTAATTTTATAGAAAAATTTTGCTTTCATATAATAATATAAAATTTTAAAATGAATTTATGTAACTTTAAAGATAATATTTTTCGCTGAAGGATAAATAAGACTTCAACTAATCCTGACACACACCCCAATTCCGAAATAATACCTAATGAAGAGTTTTTCTATAGAAAACAATTTAATTTAGCTTTTAAATACCAAATGAATTTCACTTATTTTTTTGTAAAACAATTGAAAGTGTAATAATTTCTAAAATTGGTATAATTTGTTTCAAAGAATGGGATAAATATCAATGACATGTGATATGTCATTGATAGAGTAAGAAATATTTATTTCCTAATATTCTTTCATAGCAAAAATAAAATTTATAGTTAGTATAAGAAAATAAATGAAAGTTGTAGAATAAAATGAGATTCACAGCAGAGTAATGTCAACAATATCATAATTCTTTTTTTCTCCCCATAAGTAAAAACGTTTAATACCAAGACATATTTATAAACATATCTGTCAATATTCATTTGTAATAAATATTCATGCCCATATCATAATTAAGTTTGAAACATCAAATAATTTAAACATATATATTTTCTTTACACATATAAATATCAAAACCTCCTAATAAGTTAAAATTATTAATTATAATTACACATGGCAATATTAGAAAAGTCAGATTTTAACTTCCTTTCTTCAAATATTCTTTAATGGTATTCACGAATTTAAAAAAAATTATGAAATATCAATAAGTAATAAATATAAATGAAGACAAAACAAATCTTTACATTAAAAAGAAAAGACCATTAACTTTTACAGCCAATTTTCTATGTAGAAAATATTCCTATAATTATAGTTAATGCAAACACACTAGATGAAATTTTAATTTTTTTATATTTTATTTTCCTGTCATGTAGAAAAGTGCTTACCTTGAGAAACATACTTTTATATGGGAACCCAATAATTTTTTTACTTTAAATTTTGATTTTCTATACTATTTTGAAGGTATTGTATAAAGCTAATTTTATTATTTACTTCTAGTATCAAATCCAAACAATATATAGAAATAGATATCACACTAAAACAAAAAAAAAAAAACTTAAATTTCAATACTATATTTAGATTTTTATTTTAATCAAAAATTTAATAGTTTCATTGCAAATGATTCAGAGTTCTCACTTTACAAGTAAAGGATACATGTCAATTAATATGAAATAGAAGACATGAAAGACAAAATTAACCCATAATAGAAGACCAGAAAGATTTAAATTAAAAGTAATAATTATAAATATTGTATTAATAAAATAAATAGATAAATGAATTGTAATCAAATTTAAGGAAATAAGATTTTAAAGAATAAATTAAGTTATAATTGAAATCAAAGCAAGAAATCTATTCAAATAAGTAATTTAATAAAAAAAGATTTTAATACTTTAAAAATCTTTTTTTATTTGATAATCAATTGAAAAAATAAGAATTTTTAAAGAATTAAATCAGTTTGCATTGAAATTAAAGAAATAATTATAATCATATAAGTAATATTTAAAAAAAGATCTTAAAAATATAAAAATCTTATTTATTCTTTATTAGATTATTATCCTGGAAATTGATAAGTGAATTTTAATCAACTAAATAAAAATTTTAAAATTAAAGGAATAATTATGTTTATAAATAATATTATATTAATACAAAAAATGATTTATTTTATTTTCTTATTTTAGAAATCAATAAATAAACTTTAATTAAATAAATAATATATTAAAAAATAAAAAATGTTTATGCACTCAAAAAAAATTTAATTTAAAATTAAAGAAATAATTATCTATGTAAATAATTTTATATCAATGAATAAATAAATGAAAAAATGCTTTATTTTATTTTATTATTATATTAGAAATATATAAATAAATTTTAATTAAATAAATAAAATTTTTACGCAAACAAATCAGTTTTAATTAAAATTAAAGAAATAATTAGTAATGTAAATAATATTATATTAATACAAGAAACCACATGAAAATAATGATGTATTTTATTTTAGTATTATATTAGAAATCAAAAAATGAATTTTAAATTAATAATTTTAAAAAATAAAATTATTAAATACGTAAATAAGATTTCATAAAAATTAAAGAAATAATTATATATATAAATAATAAAATATTATACAAAAACTCATTAATATAATAACAATATAATTATTTTATTTTATTACAAAACGATAAAGGAATTTTAATCAATCAAATAACATTTGAATTAAAGTTATCGATATAATTATGCATAAAAATAATATTATATTAATACAAAAAATTCTAAAGTATTAGTATTGAATTATTTTATTTTATTAGAAAACGATAAAGGAATTTTAAGCAGTCAAATACGAATTAAATTATAGTCAAAAAATAATTATAAACACAAATTATATTAATACAAAAATACATTAAAATAATACAATTTAATTAATTTATTACAAAATTGTAAAGGAATTTTAAGCAATCAAATAACTTTTAAATTTAAGTGAAAGAAATAATTATGTATATAAATAATATTATTTTAATACAAAAATTCTTTAAACTATACAATTTAATTATATTTTACTAGAAAACAATAGAAGAATTTTAAGCAATCAAATAACATTTAAAGTTAAAAAAATAATTATGTATATAAATAATATTACATTAGAAATTGATCAATAAATATTAAATAAATTATTATTTAAAAAAATAAATAAAATTTTTAAGCAATAAAATAAGATTTAAATTAAAATTAAAGAAATCATTATGTATGTAAATAGTAATACATTATTGCAAAAGAAACATGACAATAATGCTGTATTTTATTTTATTATATTAGAAATCAACTAATTTTTATTAAATAAAAAATTTAAAAAATAAAGTGTTTAAGCACATAAATAAGATTTCATTAATATTAAAGAAATAATTATGCATATAAATAATATGATATTAAAACAAAAATACATGAAAATAGTACTACTAAATTATTTTATTAGAAAAAAAAAGAATATTAAGGCAATCAAATAAGATTTAAAGTTAAAGAAATATTTATGTATATAGATAATATTATCTTAATACAAAAAACCATAAAAATAATTATGTATTTTATTATAATATTAGAAATAAACAAATGAATTGTAATTGAATAAATAATAATTTAAAAAAATTAATAAACTCTTAAGCAATCAAATATGTTTTAAATGAAATTAAAGAAATAATTATGTATATAAACAATATAATATTAAATTAAAAAAAGTATTAAAATTATAATATAATAATTTTATTTTATTATAAAACAATAAAAAAATTGTAAGCTCTAAAATATGATTTTTTCAAAGTTACAGAACTAATTATATATATAAATAATATTATATTAATACAAAAAATACAAGAAAATAATTTTCTTTATTTTATTTCATTATTATATTGAAAAATCTATAAATATATTTTAATTAAATAAAATAGTTTAAAAAAAAGTAAAACTTTAAACCAATCAAACATGTTTTAATTAAAATTAAAGAAATATTTATGTTTTTAAATAAAATATTTATACAAAGATACATGAATATAATGGTTTATTTTGTTATTATATTAGAAATCATTACATAAATTTTAATTAAATAATAATTTATAGTATACAAAAAATTTAAGTAATAAATAAGTTTTAAATTAAAATTAAAGAAATATAATTATGTATATAAATTTTATATTAATACAATACATGCATTAAAAGAATACTAACTACTTGTTTTACTTTATTATAAACTGATACAGGAATTTTAAGCAATCAAATAAGTGGAAGAAATAATTATGTATGTAAATAATGTTACATTAATAAAAAACTAATGAAAATATGTGTATTTATTTTTATTTTATTATTATAATAAAATACAACAAATAAATTTTAATTAAATAAATAATAATTTAAAAATTTAATAAAATTTTAAAGCAATCAAATAAGATTTAAATTAAAACTAGAAAAATATTTATGTACATAAATAATATTTTGATAAAATATACAGGAAAATAAAGCTTTATTTTATTATTATATTATAAATTGCTAAATAAATTTTAATTAAATCAAAAATCAAAAAAATTTTAACAATAAAATAATATTTAAAATAAAATTAAAGAAATAATTATGTATATAAATATTATATTAATATAAAAAACTATAAAAATAATTATGTATTTTATTATTATATAAGAAATCAACAAATGAATTTTTATGGAATAAATAATTATTTAAAAAATTAATAAAATTTTTAAGCAATCAAATGTTTAAAATAAAATTAAAGGAATAATTATGAACAAAAATAATATTAGTACAAAAAACTCAATAAAATACTATAATAATTTCATTTTATTACAAAGAGATAAAGGAATTTTAAGCTGACAAATAGGATTTAAATTAAAGTTAAAAAATAATTCTTTATTTTATTTCATTATTATATTAGAAATCGATAAATAAAATAATATTTATACCAAAAATTAATGAATATAATGTTTTATTATATTTTATTATTATACTGGAAATCAATACATCAATTTTATAAAAAAAAAAGTTATAAAATTAAAAAAATTTAAGCAATCAAATGATATTTAAATTAAAATAAAAGAAGTATTTATGTACATAAATATTATTATATTAATGCTGAAAATATATGAAAATAATGCTTTATTTTATAATTATATTAGAAATCTATTATTTAAAAAAATAAAATTTTTAAGCACTCAAATAATTTTAAAAATTACAATTAAAGAATTAATTATGTATGAAAATATTATATTAATAAAAAAATTCATTAAAATAATACTATTTAATTATTTCTTTTTATTAAAAAATGATAAAGGAATTTTAAGAAATCAAATAACATTTAAATTAAAGTTAAAGAAATAATTATGCATATAAATAATATTATATTAAAACTAAGAATTTATTAAATAAATACTAATTATTTTATTTTATTAGAAAATCATAATGAAATTTTAAGCAATCAAATAAGTTTAAATTAAATTGAAAGAAATAATTATAAATAATATTTTATTACAAAAAATTCATTAAAAAATACAATTTAATTTAATTTTATTTCATTAGAAAAAGGTAAAGCAATCAAATAATAAATTAAAGTTGAAAAAATAATTATGTATATAAATATTATATTACTACAAAAATACTTGAAGATAATGCTTTATTTTATTATTATATTAGGAATCAATAAATAAATTTTAATTGAATAAATTACAATTTAAAAAATAAGAAAATTTTTTAAGCAATCAAATAAAATTTAATTTGAAATTAGAGAAATATTTACATACATAAATAATATTATGTTAATAGAAAAAATACAAGAAAATAATTAATTACAATTTTATATAATTAAATAATAGTTTAAAAAAATAAAATTTTTAAGCAATCAAATATGTTTGAATTAAATTAAAGAAATAATCATATATATATAATATTAATACTAAAAACTCATTAAAATAATACTATAATAATTTTATTTTATTACAAAAGGATATTTTAGCCATCAAATGCGATTTAAATTAAAGTCAAAGAAATAATTATGCATATAAATAATACTTAATAAATACAAAAAATTCATTAAAATATTACTATGTAATTATTTTATTAGAAAACGATGTATAAATCTTCAAGCAATCAAATAACATTTTAATTGAAGTTGAAGAAATAATAATGTATATAAATAATATTATATTAATAAAAAATACATAAAAAAATGCCTCATTTTATTTTATTATAATAGAAACCTATAAATAAATTTTAATTGAATAAATAATAATTTAAAAAAATTTATAAAATTATTAAGCAATCAAATAAGATTTAAATTAAAATTAAAGAAAATATTATTTATATAAATTATTATATTAAAACAAAAAATTAATTAAAATACTATATAATATTTTTATTAGAAAACAATAAAGGAATTTTAAGCAAAGCAAATAACATTTAAAGTTAAAGAAATAATTATGTATATAAATATTATATTAATACAAAAAATACATTAAAAGAATACTAACTACTTATTTTGTTTTATTAAAAAGCGATAAAGGAATTTTAAGGAATCATTTAAAATTTGAATTAAATGTATGTAAATAATACTGTATTTTATTATTATATTAAAGATCAACAAATAAATTTTAATTAAATAAATAATAATTTAAAAATTTAATAAAATTTTTAAGCAATAAAATAAGATTTAAATTAAAATTAGAGAAATATTTATGAACATATATAATATTATATTATGACAAAAAAATACATGAAAACAATGCTTTATTTTATTATTATATTATAAATGAATATAAATAAATTTTATTTAAATCAAAATTCAAGAAATAATTATGTACATAAATATTATATTTATACAAAAATTTCATTAAAATAATACTATTTATTTTATTTTATTAGAAAATGATAAAGGAATTTTATGCGAGCAAATAAAATTTATATTAAAGGTAAAGAAATAATTATGTATAAAAATATTATATTAATAGAAAAAACCATAAAATTAATTATGTATTTTATTATTATATTAGAAATCAACAAATGAATTTTATTTGAATAAATAATAATTTAAAAAATTTATGAATTTCTTAAGCAATCAAATATGTTTTAAATAAAATTAAAGGAATAATTATGAATATAAGCAATATTAGTACAAAAAACTCATTAAAATAATACTATAATAATTTCATTTTATTACGAAACAATAAAGGAATTTTAATCAATCAAATAACATTTAAATTAAAGTTATCGAAATAATTATGCACAAAAATATTATATTAATACAAAAAATTCTAAAGTATTACTATTGAATTATTTTATTTTATTAGAAAACGACAAAGCAATTTTAAGCAATCAATTAACATTTAAATTAAAGTTAAAGAAATAATTATGTATATAAATAATACTTTATCAATGCCAAAATACAGAAAATAACTTTATTTTATTTTATTATAATATTAGAAATCTATAAATAAATTTTAATTAAATAATAGTTTAAAAAAGTAAATAAATTTTTTAAGCAATCAAATATGTTTAAATTAAAACTAAAGATATAATTATGCATATAAATAATATTATATTAATACGTAAAATTCATTAAATTAATGCTATAATTATTTTATTTTATTAGAAAACAATAAAGTAATATTAATCAATCAAATAAGTTTAAATTTAAATTTAAAGAAATAATTATGTATATACATATTATATTAATACAACAAATGCTTTAAAAGAATACTAACTACTTATTTTATTTTATTAAAAAACGATAAAAAAATTTTAAGCAATCGAATAAGATTTAAATTAAAAAGTGTAAGAAATAATTATATATATAAATAACATTTTAATACAAAAAATTAATTAAAATAATACAATTTAATTTTATTTTACTAGAAAAAGGTAAAGCAATCAAAAAACATTTAAATTAAAATTTAAGAAATATTATATAATTAATATTATATTAATACAAAAAATACATGAAAATAATGCTTCATTTTATTTTATTATTATATAAAAATTTGATAAATAAATTTTTAAGCAATCAAATAAGATTTAAATTAAGATTAAAGAAATAATTATTTATATAAATATTATATTAATACATAAAAATTCATTAAAATCATGCAATTTAATTTTATTTTTCTAAAAAATGATAAAGGAATTTTAAGCAATCAAATAAGATTCAAATTAAAGTTGAAAAAATAATTATGTACATAAATAATATTATATTAATACAAAAATCCATGAAGATAATGCTGTATTTTATTTTATTCTTATATTAGAAATCAAAAAATAAATTTTAATTAAAAAAATTATAATTTAAAAATTTAATAAAATTTTTAAGCAATCAAATGTTTTAATTGAAATTATAGAAATAATTATGCATACAAATATTATATTAATACAAAAAATTCATTAAAATATTACTATTTAATTATTTTATTAAAAAACGATAAAGGAATTTTAAGCAATCAAATAATATTTAAACTAAAGTTAAAGAAATAATTATGTATATAAATATTATATTATTGCAAAAACTTCACTAAAATAATACAATTTAATTTTATTTTACTAGAAAATGGCAAAAGAATTTTAATCAATCAAGTATTATTTAAATTAAACTTGAAAAAATAATTATGTATTTAAATATTATATTAAAAAACGATAAATAATTTTTAATTGAATAAATAATAATTAAAAAAATACATAAAATTTTTAAGCAATCAAATAAGATTTAAATTAAAAGTAGAGAAATACTTATGTATATAAATAATATTATATTACTAAAAATATGAAATTAATGCTTTATTTTATTTTATTATTATATTAGAAATCGATTATTTAAGATTAAATTTTTAAGCACCCAAGTAAGACTCATAGTAAAATTAAAGAAATAATTATGTATATAAATATTATATTAATACAAAAATTCATTAAAATAATACCAATTACTTGTTTTATTTTATTAGAAAATGATAAAGGAATTTTAAGGAATCAAATTAGATTTAAATTAAAGTGAACAAAATAATTATGTATATAAATAATATATTAGTACAAAAAATACAAGAAAATAATGGTTTATTTTATTTTATTATTATATTTCAAATCAATACCTAAATTTATATTAAATAAATATTAATTTTTAACCTATACAAAATCTTTTTAAGCAATCAAATAGGATTTAAATTAAAGTTATAAAGAATTAATTATGTTTATCAATAATATTATAATAATACAAAAAATACATGAACATAATGCTTTATTATATTTCATTATAATATTAGAAGTAGGTAAATAAAAATTTATTTAAATAAATAATCATTTAAAAAAATAAATAAAATTTTTAAGCAGTGAAATAAGATTTAAATTAAAATTAAAGAAATATTTATGTATATAAAAGATATTATATTAATACAAAATATAATAAAATAAAATAAAAGAAAGAATTAATTTCATTTATTTTTTGTTTTAATAAATATTTATATACATAATTACTTCTATAACTTTAATTTTATTTGATTGCTTGAATTCCTTTATCATTTTCTAATAAAATAAAATAATGATAGTATTTTAATGAATTTTTTGAAATAATATAATATCATTTATATACATAATTATATCTTTAATTTTAATTTAAAACTTATTTAGTGCTTATAAATTTTATTTTTAAATTATTATTTATTCAATTAAAATTCCTTTATTGTTTTCTGATAAAATAATATAATATTTATGTATGTAATTATTTCTTTAGTTTTTATTTAAATCTTAAGCAATAAAATTTTTTCATTATTTAATCCAACTCTAATTACTTTTTATAACCATAATTAAAACAAATTAATCATATCTTAGTTTAAAATTCTGATACAAATTAAAATTTCCAGATTTTAGTAGAAATAATGCAATTAATTAAAATTATAGCAGTAACCAAAATTATTAACATTAAAAAAATTAATTTGTCAATAATAAAAATTTAAAAAATTAATATTGGTTATAAATGTAATAATTGACGTTTAAATATATATGTGCTAGTTACTGTTAGATAATAAATATATTAAACAAATATAGTTATTAAAAAATGTTATTAAAAAATTAAAAATTATTTATTAAATAAAATTACTATAATTTTTTAAAAGTATGCTAGTGGAAGTTTAATTTTCTGTATACTGGTTATTATTAAAAAATAAATGTGACTGCAAATTCTTTATTTATCATTATTTTTACATTTTTTAATTATAATTAAAATGCATGCTTATTCTTTTGTTGTGTTATTCCATTTTGTGCTTTCTCGCTCTTTCTTCGACCACGCCCCTTTTTCAGTGTAAGTCTTGTAGGTTTGCAATATCGCTTTCCCTCCCCTTCCAAAAATACCAAGCTCTAAGGAGCCGGTTTCGTCAACAAAAAAATGGCGCGAACAACAGGGCCAGATCTCTTAACAAAAAATTTCCCAAAATTAAAAATATTAAAAATTGTTTTATACTTACCTTAATGCTATTCCAGATTCTAAAAGAACTCCATAATCCTTGGCAATCTGGTTACTTAAATCAGATACAAGAGGTATTTTCATACATCCAAGACCACCTTGCTATAATAAATTGATGTCAAAACATAATTAACAATTATTAAGATGTAAAATAACTTCTAAAAATTTATCAAAATACATGACATAACATTTACAGGCCTTATTTTTTCACTGGGTTGCCAAGACAAGTTACATGTCTTTTGTCTGTCAATTCCAGCATTAAGTCTTTGTAAGATGGGGTTTAAAAAATTCAAAATGATAAAAATTTTGCATGTGAATAAAAAACTTGTTATACTCAAGATCAAATACACAAAATTGTAATGAAATTTTTAAAACCTTCAATAAAAAAGTTTCATAAAAATGAATTACTATTGGTAAAAATTAATCAAATTGAAATATTTTATCGTAGAAAATCACGACAAGTACATGAAAATTAGTCTTCAATAACCATTGAGAGTAGATCATTTACAAAAATTTCTATATAAATTGAATGAATGACTTAGTGTAATGTATTTCATACTACATTTCTTAATATTTTATAATTTGTTATAAAATCTTAATTTCAAATTTTGTGTATTTGGTAAAAATCTAACTAAATCAAAATTTATAAATTTTTTAATCAACCAATCTTACTGCTATTTTTATATATATGTAACTTCACTTACATAATAAGAAAATACTAATGTCATAGTACTGTGAAATATGCTGAATTAAACATTAAATTAAAAAAGTTTTAGCTCAAAGCTCATCCATGAACTGTTAGATTATGCCTTAAAGCAACAATTCAGCTTCTTATTAAACATTTATGGTTTTATGTTGCCCAAAGCAGTGTCAAAATAACACTTAAGCATATTTTTGGATATTTTTAATGTTCTTATTAAAGACATAAACAAATAATAGAATATTAAAGCTATAAATAAGATGATTTACATTTGTTCCTCCTTTTCTTTTTTTAATGCAACAAGAAAACATCCACTCAGCAGTATGAATATATTTGTATCATTTTCAACTTTGTAATTATTAATTTTTTTCTGTAGTTTTCACTGCAGAAAAAATTAAAAATGACAAATAGGAATAGGAAATATAAATTCATGTTGTATATAAAAAAATTCTAAAGAATTTAATTCAAAATTTTACCATCTGAAACACACAATGTGGATTTTTGCAACCCAAAGTGAACCCTAAATTTGTCACCCTTCACAATTAAAACATCTTACTCTACCAACATTACAAGTAAATTCAAATCAAATGAGATTTTACAAATTAAAATTTTATTTTGTGTTTTATGCAATGCAAATTCTTTGATACATTCATCAATGTAAACTACCATCTCTTGTTTGATTGCTAAAATATCTAAATTATTTAAATTTCATGCATAAACATCTTAAATAATTTTTAGTTAGTTTCAATATAGAGATACCAAAAACAGGCATTACTTAGCAATATAACTACATCTGGTAATCCTCCATAAAATTTGGAATCAAAAATAAGCTTAAATAAATCCAGTGGAATAAATAAGTCTTTCTTCAGTCAGTTGTAGCTACGAAAGCATAGATGCGCATACCCATGTTTAAACTCTTGTTTGTCAATATTGGAAAAGCTTGATCAAGGTTGATTTCTTCTTCCTTGATGGCCATTATTATTGCAGGATAATTTTTTCAAATTTTGAAGCAACTAGAATTCTTGAATTTTAGCAGTTATTCTATCTAATGACAAAAACACTTTCTGTTTTGAGCGATAAATTGGCTATTGAAATATGCTTCCTTGTAATGCATCTTTATGGTTTAATAAAAATGCTAAGTTCTTCAAACACTTCCTTAATATTGTCTTTGATTCTTCTACACATTTTTCTGATTTTCTCTACAAATATTATTTAAATTGCACCTTGTTATTGAACACATAATGTACATCAAAATCACCAGACGCCTACCAGCAGCTACCTGAAAGCTATTACTTTAGTAGCTGTAAATTCTGATAACCTTGCATTAAACAATCTGAAATAGTAAGTCTTCAATGTCACAAAGAAAATATATATGTAATCAAGTTTCTTTTGATATACATTCTTTAATGAAGTCTTAAGCACTCTTAAAATATAATTATTAGAAAAGTATATGTATGTGTAATTTTGTGTTTTTATATTTTCTATACTTTTCTAAGTATTTAATATAATAGCATACTAATAATTATTTAATTATGTTTAATTTTGTCGCTGCCAAAGAGAAGATGGGAGGATATTATGTTGTGCAGCTTCATATTAATTTATTCTTCCATAGTATCAAAGATTTTTTTAACAGACAACATCATTATTTTATATTTTATCTAGAAAATGCATATGTATGAAACTTCCTGTTTTTATTTCTAGATACGCAATAGGAACTTAATGAGTAAACAGAAAGATTAAGGGGTGATGAGAATTATTTAAATAATTTGAAACGAATGTTCACATTACATAAAATTTATCAATTCTGAATTAAGTTTTTATTATACACCATCTACATAAAATAATTTATTCTCACACAATGAGCATAGCAGAAGATTAAAACACTGTTTAAACTCAATTTAAGTATATAATGAATTTTTAAGATTCATATCATTAATTTTTCTATATAAATTAATATTTTAAAAATAATTATATTTTTTATTAGGTTACTGGTTCTGAAAATACATATAGAGGAAACATTTTAATGATTTTTCAGTCTATTGATAGACATGTATATAAACTGGTTATTAATTAAGTAAAATATGCTTTCACTTTAAATCTTTGAGCCCTTTTCAAAATGTAAAAAAATTGAATTAAAATAATTTTAAATAGATTAAAAATGAGACTTATTTTGAGAGAATTAATAACTTATCTTTCAAAAATTTTAATAGTGAAAGTAAAAAAAGAGCTTGAAAAATTATTCAGTTAATCCAAAATACATGCTAACAGTTTTCTTTATTAAAAATATAAAACTGTTTGAATTTAAATTTTTAATATTCTTGTCATTTGAATCAATAAATGGAAGTAATTTGGAATTGTATTTTTACATATACTTAAGAATGCATTATAAATTTAGGAACTCAAACACATGCACAACCTCTTCTCAATTATACTGTAAAAAAAAAAAAAAACATTAGCACTTTTATTGGATATCGATAAGACTTCCCCTATAAGTTTTTTGTTGATCACTTTAAAACAAAAAGTTAACATCTTTTCAATGAAGCAAACATATTTCAAAATAAATGAAATTTCATTTAGAATTTTAATAAAAACCAACAGCTTCTGATGAAAAATTATATGCTAGTAATGAAGAAAGTATCTATAGTTTTTACACACCTTTCAAGGAGTATTAATCCAAGCTAAATGGCTGAAATGAGAATCTACAGACACAGCAAGAACCTCAGTATTTAAAGCAGGAAAATCCTTAATTGTTTCACTAAAAGCAATAATTTCAGTTGGGGGCAAACAAATGTACTGTAAAATAAAAATTTACATTATGATAAATAAAATTTATAAAAATTTAAGTCAGACATTAAGACAATAAACACTTATACATAAACTTTCTTGCAAATAGTATCTTCCTTATTTACATTAGCATTTTCACATTTCCTAAGGAATTATAATATTTGACATACTGAAGAAATGAAAAACTCAAAAAGTCTAAAATGAAAATTATTCCACTGAATTCACATACTATGTGAAATATACTAACTGAAACTATTAAGATTAATGTGATCCAATAACATTATTTGAAGGCTGTATTAGAATAAGTCACATTAATCAAACATTGATTTCACAAATATTTATATATTAAAATTTTCAGAAGCTAACATCTAATTATTGTTTATTTGAGTGACCAAATTTTATACTTAAAAATTGATTAATGATATATGCTAATAGAACAAATTGAATTATAAATAGTTAATTTGAAATAGATTACAAACGTATTTCAGGAAACATTGGATAATTTGGATATGTGTATACATACAATTGATAAACCTTTTAGATTTCCAGGAGTTATTGACTATTTTTCCAAGAGTCACCTTAAATTCCGAGGATTTGGAGAAAAGTTCAATTTTCTACTGCTATACAAACTTGGTTCCAATTAAGACACTTTTTAAATTTACAATTCAGCTATGAAATAATGTTATATATAATTTCATAGCTGCAAAATTACAGCTAAAATTCACAGCTGTAATTTTACATTTAATTTCTTGATATATGAATAGACATTTTATATTTACTGCGGTCCGAATTTAAATATTCATACTATTGCTGAACTAATCCTTAATAAATTGTCTCAAAAAAATTGGATGGATTGGTTAAAAAAAATTATCAACTATTAAAATAATTAGAAACTTTAAAAGATAAGAATGTAAAATATACATTGTTTATAAAGTAATTCTAATTAAGAATCAAATAACTGATGTAAAATTTTAGATTTTCTTATTATAAAAGAAATTTTATTTTTAAGAATAGTATGTATTACTTCTCAAAGGGGATGAAACTATTTTGGTTGGCACCTTAACCTTTTCAGGACGGGGCGCCTCTGTTTAAGACGCACGTTCAGGACGAAGCAGAAGCGAAAGGAATGATGTTACAGGACGGGGGTTTTCTCCGCTAAGCCTAACTTTAGAAAAAAATTTGTAAAAAATAAAGTTAAAGTCCTACCGCCATGATTTTTGGTACCATTTTATATTATCACATAATCTATCTTATAAGATTAAAACTAGACTTTAATAATGTTTTTCCTTCAATTTATATGAAAATATATATATAAGAAAGTTGATTACCTTGGGAAATAATTTTCGACAGTGCAATTCTTGTTTTTCCAAAATTTTAATTGATAAAACACTTCAAGATATTTTCAAATTAATAAAAACTATACAAGAGCTATTAACAAGAAAAAATAACAAAATTTTAAATGAAGACTGAGTATGGAAACTCTCAAAGCACGGATAAACGCAAAGTCCGATATTGCATCTGTGTCAGAATCGCTAGAAATATCATTTTCCAACTCTTTAGCAAAGGAATCATCACTTTCATCTATATCACTGAATGGTTCATTTACCATACGTGTATATTCCTCCTCTGTTAAATAACGCTTCCTCGCCATAATAATCTGGAGTCGAGAATTTTCGAAATAGCAAGAAAAGTGAGAAAATAAAACCGAAAGCAGTAAAAACTGTAACGAAACTGACGCTAAAACCCCTAAAGGACCTTCCATAGTAGCGAAAACAAAATAAAAAAAGTGTTCGGAGAGCTATCAGAAGCGAGAATCCTTAAATCACGTGGAAAGTTGAAGAGCCGAGCTGAGTTTGTTTACATTGCGAATTCCTCTCCCCCAGCCACAGCTGATAATCAAAATACCAAAGAAAGCAGGAATACGAAAAAAATGAAGGTCAGAACACTAAAACTACGTTCAGTTTAAATATAATGGACACATAGTGCCATCTAGCGATTATTAAAAATTGTTCCAGCTTAAAATGCATATATGCACCGCCCGGCCCTCACTTTCGTCCGTACGAAATGCATATATGCACCGCCCGGCCCTCACTTTCGTCCGTTCGAAATGCATATATGCACCGCCCGTCGCGAAGAGGTTAAAGGAAAAGGAGGGTAATTTTGCTGCTTCTGGGAAAGAGGTTATGGAAATTATGACCAAAACCCACTTTCCAGGAGCTAGAGATATTTATAGACTGTATACACTCTGGATCAAAAAGAAATTGCCTTGGCAACTTTCCTCGACATCCAGAGGCAGGGATTAATCAGACCCTGTGTACTTGGATTGAGGCCTTGATTTTGGATAGATGTATACAAATGAGCATCTTAGGTGAATCATTTGAAAAAAAAAGACTACTAGAGGTTGTCCTCAAGGACGTGTTTTGTCACCATTACTTTGGAACCTAGTTGTAAATAGCCTTATAAAAAATCTAAATGATAAGGGCTACTATACGCAAGGATATGCTGATGACATTGCCATCCTAATCCTTGGTAAAGATTTCAACATAACTTGTCACCTCATGCAGGATGCTCTAAGTTATGTAGGTCAATGGTGCATGGATAGGGACTTGATGGTTAATCCTCAGAAAACCTACCTTGTACCTTTTACATTCATAAGGAAATGGAAAGGGGTTTTTCCTACAAAGACTTTTTGATGTTGAAATCAATGTGGCTTCAGAGGTGAAGTATTTGGGCATTTATTTAGACCAAAAACTCACCTGGAATAAGCACATTGTTGATAAAATTAACCAAGCAAAGAAAAGCATTATGATTTGCAGACGAATGCTAGGTAAAAACTGGGGTCTACATCCAAAACTGATGTTGTGGATGTACACAGCTATTGTCATTCTCACATATGCCTGTGTGATTTGATGGCGTAAGGTGAAACAGAAATCAGTGACTGACAGACTAAGGGGTCTACCAAGACTGGCCTGTCTCAGCATCACAGGAGCAATGTCCACAGCACCAACCAGAGCATTGGAAGTTATGTTGTGGACCTGACTCCCTTAGATATCTTCATCTGCAGCACTGCCAGAATGACTGCATGCAGAATGAAGTTATAAAACCAATGATACGACCAGCATGTTTCAAAGGGCACAGGGGTATTACCAGGAAAATTCAAGATCCTACTTTCCTGATGCACTTGGACATCATGGAAAAGTCATACATGTTTAAAAGGACATTTGAAATAGTTTTTCCAACTAGGGATGAATGAGATAACAACATGTTCAAAACTAAAACAGGAGATCTAATCTGGTACACAGATGGATCACTGAAAAACAGCCTCTCAGGACTGGGAGTATTTGGCGTGTCACCAAGAACCAGCCTATATGTAAGCCTTGGGTGATATGCTACGGTCTTCAAGGCAGAAGTTTTGGCCATTATCCACTGTCTGCGACTAAATATGGGGAAGGGCTACCACGGTAAGCGGATTCTCATTTTTAGTGACAGTCAAGCTGCTTTAAAAGCGCTCAATTCTTTTGAAATGAAATCTAAAATGATTTTGGAAAGCAGAAACCTTCTTTCAGAACTGGCAACTAGAAACAAGGTGATCCTTGTATGGGTGCCAGGGCACAAAGGTATCGAAGGTAATGAAAGGGCTGATTAACTTGCTAAACAAGGACCATCTTTTGTTCCCATCAGTGCAGAACCTTTTTGTGGGATCAATTTGAAAACCGCAAAAACCAATGTTCTTAGATGGGAAAAACGGAAGATGCATGAAGCTCGGCTCAACACTCCTGGTCAAACCCACGCTAAAAGTATGATCTGTGGATCATCAGCAAGGATTGCCTCTGAAATTCTAAGATGCTCTAGGCAGAAGAAACGTTTAATCGTAGGCTTCATAACTGGGCATTACTATTTCAGAAAACATCTCCATAAAAAGGAACTGTTTCAGCAAGACCTTATCTGCAGGAAATGTCACACGCAAGAGAAAACGGCCAAGCATATCACTTACGAATGCAAGGCTCTTACCCTCCCTAGATTAACTTCTTTAGGCATCATCCATATTAGAGAGTTACATCTAGACTCCATTAAAGAGTTATCGGACTTTATTAATAAAGTGTGTGACCTGAGCAACTGGAACTAGGAAACTTTGGGTTTGGTGTTAATAGTACAAAATGCTGATAAAAGCAGAGGTGCCCAGTGACATACAAACCCAACTCTAAGAAGAAGAAGTTAATGTATAACATCTTTCAAGAACATGAAATTTTATAAATAAGGAACAACTTACGCAAGTCAGATGGAGATAGTTGTGAATGTTAGAAAAACAATCTATTTCCAAATTTTTAAAAGGATACATTTATTTAAAAGTATTTTAAGATTTAATTTTTATATTCCAAATCAAGGCTAAAGACTAGAAGCCAGCAAGGGTGATAAATTGCACCAAACCCACACAGTTACTGAGTATTTTACCTACACTGATTTCTCAAAAGTCTTTATAGATAGAATCAAACAAATTTAAAGGCAGACAAAATAGATTTTATTAAGTCAAAGAAATTTACTCTAATTATTAATTATAATGTATTTTAGAAAATATAAAAAGAATATATAAATCACTTTTTCTTTAGTTATGGTTCAAATATGTATGCATGCAGCTTATATTTTGCTAGCTGCAGTGGAAGATCTGAAACCATACACTATATATCTAAATGTTACAAACTGGCCATAAATCTTTGAAACTGATAGAATTTTAAAACCATGTGATTAATAACATTTATTATCAGCTATTATGATATTCAAAAAAAAATCAATTATAACCGTTAGGAAGAAACAATATATAATAAGCAAAAAAAAATATCATTGTTAAACAGCATTTTTAAAGAAAACATTAAAAAAGTTTTAAAGGAATTTAAAAAAAAAACATTCTAATCCTTTTCACAATTTCATAATGTTACTTTTTCAAGAAATGGAACTTTTCTTTTACATAGTAACTCAGAAATGGCTAGAATCAGAACAGAATTTATTTCTCTTAGTTTTCCTAATTTCAAAGTCCATTAACTTTAGCAAGTTTTCAGATGGTTTTTACAGGCTAAAATGCCTCAATAATCTACTTCAAATCAGTTACTAAGCCACATACATAAAAACATATATACAGAAGGTTATCAAAATTATGGAAAGACATTAGACTTATAAAGAAATTTTTATTAGTATAATGCAAGACCATCTTTAACATGTAATACCGCTTGGATTCACCAAGGAATCAATTCATACATGTGAATCATTGCTTAAAAGAATATTGTACCATTCATCAGAAATATTGTAGAAGTTCTGGGAGAGATGCAAGTAAAGGATATCAATTCTGTATTGAACATTCTAAAAAAGACTATTAGGGTTCACTTATATTCAGGTTGGGTGACTGACCCAAGGCAGATGTTCATGAAACCATGATTGGACAAGTCCCACAGCTTGGATAGATGCATTATCATCTTGAAAGATCCCATCTCCTGCAGGAAACAGTTTTCATCATAGGACAGACCTGGTCAGCTAAAATTTCTCTACACTTTTCCTAAACAATTCACCTCAGGTTTATGAATGGTTCTACAAAAAACCACAACAGAACCACTACTTATATAAAATATAAATATACATCCATGCTTGACAATGGTAGGAGACAATCCCAATAATAGATTTGTACAGATGATCTCCAAACATGCACCTGTCCTGTTGTAGGAAAAAGTGGGAAAAAATCTGTCAGACCATATTGCTCTCTTTCACTCACCAATTGAACAGGTTTTGTGAGCAACATCTCTATAAACAACCTTTGACATCAACGCGAGTGACAAGATTGAGAATTGCTCTGCCATAAATGTTGTTTATGAAGTTACTTCTAATTGTAGTTATTAACAGTGCAGAATTCTGATGATAAATTCTGTGGTCACTTTAGCTGCAGGGAGAGATTCACTTGAAAGACATTACAATCCACTATTTTGCTTTGCCAAACTTGTCATGCTACACTACGAGTATGTTATCATGATTTAAGAAACCATACCTCTCGAAAAGCCTAAAGCTTGGAATATTTTGGTAACACTTGATCCAGCTAGACAGGCTTCTACAATTAGGCCTTTTTGAAGATCTGAGAGACTCGTCATTTTACACTTTTGAAAAAAGCTAAGACTTAAGAACTTTAATAAATATACCACATACTACATGATATACATTTTTATTTACAAAAACAAAATGATACCTGTTATATTTTAATGCTTACAAAATACATTAAAAAATGTCACTTTTACTTATAGGTGTTTCCACTATTTGAAAATAACCTGCTTATTAATTTAATATCATGAACTTATTGGTAAAAACTTCAAGACTTGAAATTTATATAAAACAAAATTTGATTGTATGTTATACAGTATTATTGAATAGTTTACTCATTAAACGATTATCAATTCTCGAAAGTGAATAAAACTTAAACTTGGCAGCACAGTATATGATTCAAACGCTCTCATAACTTACATGATGATAGAAATAATATCTAATAATGAATGTGCTATCAGGCTAATGATCAAAGAACTATATCAATCATACTTACAAGTCTAAAGGATAGAAAAATAGCACAACATATTTTCCTTTATAATCTGTTAGATTTACTTCTTTAAAGTTGCTCTCTACAACAGCAGTGGCTTTGAAACAAGGTGCTGGTTTGGAAACTTCAGCAGCCAAAAGAGAGTGGTCTACGCAATATTCAATAAATATTTATATATATTTTTACAAAACAGATATCAGTCCCCAACATAAAGATTTTGAATTTTTTAATTACATTGATTAAAATTTACTCTTTTACAAATAAATCATCTGAGTAAAAACTTAAATTATATAGTTGGAAGTAAACTTTTGGTACATTAAGAAAGCACACACACAAATTTCAATAAACAATATTTTTATAGAGCTTTAGTATTTTTATAGATAATTCTCTAATTATATATATATACTTAATACATTAATATTTAACAAATTTCTGGATAATGTTCAAATATGTGCCTGAACATTAAGATAAAATTTTTTTTTTAATATGAATAATAAATTCTTTCAGCTCAAAATACACATATTTTGTCAAGATAAATTTAAAATAAACTAAATTCATTAGAAATGCAATTATGTATATTTTAAAATATACTATAAAATATATGAAATCTCATAAAATTATATCTCTATTTTTTATGCTTTTCTCACATGGCATCAAAATAACACTATGGTTTGGATAAAATTTGATCAGAAATTTGTATATAAAGCATATCTTTTCAAAGTTACCATTACTTAGAAAAGTAAGGGTTAATTTTTTAACCTAATGAATTTTTATTGTTATTCAGTAATAATAAATTTTGAATTTTAAACATTTGCTAAATAAAACCAAAATATATTTAATATATAAAGTGTGAAACTATCAACAAAAGAATTTGAAAAATTATTATATACTAATATTGCAATGGAGTTCAATTGAAAAATATTCAGGTAAAAAGGATCAATTTCACAGAAAATTTAAAAAATTTCATAAACATGTTAAATGCAATAGCAAATTCATTTGTTACAAAAGAAATTGAAACTACTTAACTCCGGCATATGATTTAAGTTATCAAAGGGTAATGTGAATCATACAGAAATAATTATACCCTGGATTCCATATATTAAGCATGCAATGGTAAAATCAATAAAAATCAAATGTAAGTTTAATTGGATCAAAACTGCATATAAAAGGTGTTAAGTGTATTTACACATTAAACAAAATAAGAGTTGTGTATAAAGCAGAAAAAGATAACCTAATTCTCATAAGTTATAAATAATAGTAAATGTTCACAATTTCTGTATTATAAAAATAATAAGAGGCAAAATATTAAAACATGTGATAAGAGAACAAAAACAGTTCCAATTATTTTGATAATCTCATAATTAATACTGCACAGCAGATAGCCTGACAGCTGAAGACTTTTGTAAAGCTACTGAGCATCAGTCATACATTTGTCTTCAATAAATTAACTTTTCTGTATTGCTTTTCTTCATAGATGTATTTGTTTTCAATTCATGTATTCTTCCTTTCTTGACAATGACTGTATTCACATGTTGCAAAACAGTCAGTAAACTTCTAAATAACAATGATAAATATGCATGTAGAAAGCAGAAATGTAAAATATATTTCGGTCATTATTCAACAGAACCTAAGATTTGAGCCCTAGATCTTCGACTCTGAGGGGTATGGTCTTTACACTCAGTCATACCAACAACACTAAAAAAGGTTAGCACATCAAAATTTTTATAAGAAAAGAGTCCTGCATATAAAGGTGACATGATAGCCAAAATTTCTTTCAGGTTTATTTAGCATTTTCCAGTACATAAGTTTGCCTAGTAGCTGTGTAAATATTGCTTATGTATGCAATACACGTTGTGTCAAAATATTTATTAGAATCGTTGCATTTTTTATTATACAATACAGAATTTAATTAAAACATTCTTATGTATGTTCAATAGTTAATTAACATTTTAAATATAATGGCATACCAAAACAAGCTCTCCTAAAAACGAATATAATCTACCTAAGAAATAAAAAAATATCATTCAATCTAAAATGATGGAAAGTTCAATAAGCATCCATTTGCTTTTATTAAATAAAAAATTAAACTATTCTTACATCTAAACAAATTTAGGCTTGTTAGATGGACAAAAATGTACTAAAAAATTTGTTTTAGAATAAGTCTCTAAATTTATCTTAAATACTCAGCTTGTCAACCATTCTCTTTAAATAAAAATAGCTTTCACAACTTGAGAATTCCTTTTCATTATCCACAATTCAAATCAGATGCATTTTCCTAAAGGTTTTTCCACAGCATAATTTATTTATCCACACTTAAATACTATACAAGCAAGAATGATGCCAATAATAAAATACAAAAAATAAAGTGAAAATAATGCTCTGATATTTTAAAAGAAAAGATTACATGTTAAGAAAGTTTTATTTTAAAAACATAAATGAAATTTCCTTGACTAGTCTGATTTTATCAATGAATGAATGAATTTTATCAATGAACTAGCTGCCAGTGCTCGTGATAAAATGCAACAAATGGGCTTACAGTATCAGAATGTGTTTACATGATGTAACATCTGTTTTATGACATAATATGATTGTGTACATGCATAAAATTTGTTTTTGGGCTAGTAACCCTTGAAGCATTTGATAAGTAATTTGTTTTTATTAGATTATGATTTAAGCTTGTGAAGTGATTGATTTAATTTGAAGGAATCAATTTCATATCTGCTAATATTTTGAAAGTTATATTTGAATTTAAGTTAATTTATAATTTTTTTTATTTTAAAGTTCATTAAGTGAAATTTATTTCGAAAGTTTAAGTTTGTAGAGATAAATTTCTTTTAGATTTTTTCATTGTAAAATTTAAGTTTCAGTATTTGAGTGTAGCAATAGAAATTTACAAATGGTGATAAAATTCATCTGTGGGTTTTTTTTTTTTTTAATTCTCAAAGTGATGAATAGGTAAGTATATTTACTTTGTTATTCAATTAAAATTGTTGTATATAATTTACAAAATATATTGAGGATTGTGAAAAATATTTGACATGGATTTAGAGTTACTGTAATTTGTAAGGCTTAAACCTGAGTTTTTATAAAAATGTATATTTAATAATACAATTAAAAACTAGAGTTTCTTATAAAAATGTATCTTATTTGAATTAATAATTTAGCCTTATTTTAAGATTCTCTCTAGGGCTAGATTCCATTTTCACTGACATTTTTTAAGAGTTGGGTGCCACTGCCCAGTTAATTAAAACAAGAGTTTTCATAAAAATGAATTTTATTTATGTTATAGATTAAGCTTTACTGCATTTTAATAATTCTGCTGGAATTGTGAAATAATCAAAATATTGATATTTTAAACTTAAAATAGCATGTGATTTAATTTACTCAAATATTTATTTTTTAAATAATGGAATGTGCTTACAAGTTCCTGTAGAGCTTTACTTTCTTTAGCAGTAACTTTAACACAAAAATAATTTTTCTTTCTTTTTAAAAATCCATAATGATATAAAAATTAATCACAGTCAATTTATTACCAACACTGACACATTACATTACACAATTTTCATTTTGTAGAAAACGTTTAAGATGGCATGTTACATACTACTTTAGAAAACCTAACTATAAAATTTTGATTACACTTTTTCTCATTTCCATTTTTGAAAAAGCCTTATGTAAAAAAGTTAACTACAAATTTAAAAAATTAAACATGCATACACACACAAACATAATGTATGTTAAAGTGATCATTTACTTGTTTTACATACTAATACAATGGATATTTGTTTCCGTTCGAATTAAATACTACTTGAGTCAAACTAAGTAATGTTGCCAGTTTTCATGAGTGGTACGATTCAAACTACAAAGAGGAATTCGCTAAAGTGAATAGATCCGTACATAGGGTAAAATGCGCCAAGCAGGCGATAAAGTGGTGCGAGAAGTTCGTCAAACTGGTTTAACGGTTCGGATTACGTATGTATGACGTGTTTTCGTTTATTGGGTAACATGATCGCGTGTGAAAGAGCGAGTACAAGTAACAATGTCATCGATATATCGATACACACGGACGAATTAGGAGATTGTGTCAGGATTTGGGAAATCTCTTCCCATGATAGGAAGGGTGGCTGGGTGGGTAGGAGAAGAGAAATGAGATGCTGGTTTAACTGGAAAATAGAAGATTGATTCTTGGGAATTAGAAAATCTCTTTGGGCTGAAGCAACACCCCCTAGAGATGCATGTATTTTAGGAGAGGGTGTTGGCTGGAGAGGGTACATAATGAATTTCTATTGCGAAAATGAAGAAAAAAAGCAAGTTCATTTGTTTCATGTTTGTTAATAAAATAAATGAGTTGGGAAAATCAATAATTGTAGCACATTTATTTAATGGTTATACTTCTGTTTTAAATATGTCACTTTTTAATGTAAGAAAAAAGCCTGATATTCTTGTTATATATTATTCCATATTTATTGACTTATTTTTCTCATTATTTTTTAACTTTTAATTAATTTTAATTAAATTTTTTAAATCTGATCATTGTTTCCAAAATTACTCTATTGGCTTGAACAAAAAGTGAATGGAATTTCTTTTACTATATTTTTTGTTTTAAAGATAATTTTTAAAAAAATATTTCTAAAAGTAATTAAATATTTTTTACTTTAACAATTTTTTTCTCTTCAAAAATATTTTTACCATTAAAAATTAGGTAGTTATATAATCAAAAAAATTGCTGTTCTGAAAATGAGAAAATAAAATTGGGGGAAATTGTTCACGTAAATAAAAATGCCTATTTTCAATTCGTATTTAAAATTTAAAATGGTATAATTAGGGGATGATTTTCGGAAACAAGAAAAGAAATATGAAAATAATTAATAACACTGAATTCTGAGAATTTTCTAGAACTTTTTGTATTTCAAATATTGAATTTTACTCTTTAATGTAAGTACCTGTTAAAAAATAAAAAAACATTCGCTCATTATTCATAATGAGCTGCATTTAAGCAAATTAATAAAGATGTGTTATATTAAGTAGTTTTATAGAAAACTTAAATTTCGTTTAGAGTTTTAATCAGAAAATACGTATTTCTAGCTTATCTCAAAATAATATAACTGGGAATCAAGTATCTAAATTAAAATGTACGCCAGCACATAAGATTTAGAAAAATTACCTTTATTTTTATAAAACCAAGTTTTCAGTTCAGATTTATGTCGGTAAATTCAGTTTAAATCATAAAAAAAATTACTTTTTGCATAAATTTCTGCACAAAATATAATATAATTCTATTTAAATAAATGAACCGAAATTTATCACAACATAATTTAAAAAATCATAAGAATGAGAATATTGCCTAATATGCTACAATTTTTCTTGAAAATGTGCCAGTAATATATATATATATATATATATATATATATATATATATATATATATATATATATATATATATATATATATTGAAACTACGTAACGTAAACTCTGCACCCATTTAGATGACATAAAGCAAACATTTGAATATGTATGTAATGTAATATAATTTAAAGATTTGAAAAAAAATTACGAGATATTTGAATGAATTTATACAAGCGCGTTTTGTATGTAACCCTTGAAACTATTATAGAATAATATTTAATAATTTAGTTTCGATATTCGAATTTTGGAGTTAGTGTGTTGCTAGCGAAAATTAACTATGGATGAGAATGTATTGAACTTACGTTTTTTTTATTTAGAGCGTGATGGTAGTAAAAAAGTAAGTATATGAATTTTTAAGTTGTGTGTATTGCATGTTAGTGTTAGAATGTGCCGCGTACTAAAATTTCCTTAATGTGGGTGCCATTGCTGGGTATATTAAAATTCGAGTTTAAACAAAAAGCGAAATTTGTTAACGTTCAAAATTTAGTTTTATTGCCCGGTTGGCAGTGTAGTAGGTAGCGCAACACTGATGTTTTTTTAAGTGGGTGCCATTGCTCGGTATATTAAAATTCGAGTTTAAACAAAAATTTAAATTTGTTAATGTTCGAAATTTAGTTTTATTGGCCGGTTGGCACTGCAGTAGGTAGCTCTACACTGATGTTTTTTTTTTAGGTGGGCGCCATTGCTCGGTATATTAAAACTCGAGTTTAAACAAAAAGCGAAATTTGTTAACGTTCGAAATTTAGTTTTATTGCCCGGTTGGCACTGCAGTAGGTAGCGCTACACTGATGTTTTTTAAGGTGGGGGCCATTGCTCGGTATATTAAAATTCGAGTTTAAGCAAAAATTGAAATTTGTTAATGTTCGAAATTTAGTTTTATTGCCCGGTTGGCACGGTAGTAGGTAGCGCTACACTGATGTTTTTTTAAGGTGGGTGCCATTGCTCGGTATATTTAAAATCAACTTTTAAAAATTTCGTACGTATTTATTATAATTTTAAAACTTCTACAGTATTTAATTAAAATGAAATATTAAACTTTTTAATATTTGGAATTCTAAAAAACGCGAGATTTCAAAGCTGAAGTTCGAACGCGATCGTTATTGGTTGACATCTATCGCGCGTAGTGACGTAATTTAGGTTGGTGACAGAGCTGTAGAGCGCTTGGTGCCAAAAGTTGAAATCGTGCCAATCGCGTACGGATCTGGTAACTTTTACCAAAATTTTGTTACTATTTATATATATTTACCCAGAATGAGACACGAAACCACGAACTAGTGAACCAAAGGCAAGATCGCTATAACTATTAGGCTTCTAGTTTAGCAAAGTTCACTTCAAGCCAAAAGAGGAACAATATGACAGAAACAGTTTTGGAGCTTTATGCTCCTAGGCTTAAAGCTCGCATTGAGCAAGATTGAGTTTTCTTACAAAACTCTTCAAAGATTTAGAATTAGAACACCATTTTGGTGGAACCAATAATAAGGATCGCAATAATAAGGATATTTCTTCTACATATAAATTTAACGCAAGAATTAAGTGAAAGGTATTTACATGGACAGTACTCCACTTTAAAGTTACGACATTTTTCAGCGCTGAAATATAAAGTAAAAATACAAGCTTAAGTATTTTACTAGCTTCTATGGAAATCGAGAATAATAAAGCTAATTTCAAATCTTGGAAATATATATTTTTTAAAAATTATAGCTGAAATTTTCCATTACTCATTAATGAAAATATAATGCAAAAATAAATTAAAATAATATTTAATAGTGCTTTTTAAAGCAGCAGTTATGAAGCTTAAATACTTCTTTTAACTAAAATAAAATATATAAAATCTATATCTGCAGTTTTGAAAATATTCATTTTTTTGCACTATTTTTTCCATTTAATACTGATGGAAAGGTTTTGCAGTATTTTTTAAAATTATTTGCAAGAAATAAGCTTTATTATTTATATTAATCATAACATTAAAAATAAATAAATTAGTATCCCATATTTATTTTATAATATCGTTTTCTTTTTACTTGTTCGGCAACACTGTAACCATAATACTTTACTTCTGTTTTCTGGTTCGGTTTCGTTAATTCTGATTCAAAATCTCATTTCTGAGTTCGAACTTAGAGGTAAACTTCGCTGTGTCTAAAGCTTGCAGAATTAAGAAAATTTCCTGACTATTTATTGAAAATTTGTCTATTTGAAAAGTTTCTACGGTGATCACGTAAGTTCTCAATACTTTATTATGCTTTATTTTTATTTTAATTCGGTAAATATCAATATTAACAAGTGCTTAGCGTAGAACATTATTTTGATATCTGACACTTTTCATTTTGATTTTGGCGAAACTGGGTAAAAAAATATTTGATTTAAGATAAATATATACAAATTTTAAAGTTGTATAATATACTATAAAATTTATTCCAACTTCTTAAAAACTGATTTATTTATTTCGATTTTGTAATATGACAATCTCAGAAAAGAATTTTTCTGAATTCACTTTTGTTACTTCCTTAAGTAACCTTCTATAACTATTTATAATGATTTGTTTATATTTTAGCAAATAATTATTCAGTAGAATAAAATATATTACAGGTTTGGATATTTTAATTTGTCATAAATATACGTTATCTTATTCAGAAATATAATTCGTGAAAATGGCGTATTGAAATGAATTCTAATTAATTTCCTTTCTTCATTCCAGGTGTAAATATTTTAATCAGATCATCTTTTATAATCTATTTTCAAATTTGAACATGTTATTATAAAAAAAAAATAGGTTCACAAATTCTAATAATTTTTTATTAATATACTTCATACACATTAAACTTGTTCCTGAAAATGGCGTGTTGAAATGAGTAATGATTAATTTGATTACACTATTCCAGGTGTAAAATTTTTTTTATCAGAATGTCAGTTGTCTAATTATTCAGACATTTAAGTTATACTTGTTGAGAATACATTTTAATGAATTCTAAAAAGTTGTTTCATCAAGGAAATTATTAGTATATCATATTTTAATACTGTTATTTAATCTTTCAAATTGTAAACTTTTTTATTCTACCTAAAATTTGAATCATGTATTTAAAACTGAACATTTTGATTTCATTTAAGTATTTAGTAATAATGAATAAGAACACTCACTTTACTTTTTTCCTAATAATTAATAGTTTAAATATTTCAGTGGGCAATGTATATTTTACTATGTATTATAAATATATTATTTTATTTGTAAGTAAAAGTAAATTTGAGATTCAGAATTAATCAAAATATAAAGTTCTTTTGTTTAATATTTTATATTTTGCTTACTTATAATAAGTGTTTAGTTAAATAATATTTAATTTTTAGCAGAATATTATTACCTGCAGAATTTAATAATTTATGAATAAATATTCATTGAACTAAGCTTGTTGTTAACGATGGCAAGTAAACAATATAAACTAGTGTTTAAAATATTTCTGATCATAAAATTGATTTTATTTTCAGAAATGAACAAAACACTTTTATAAGAAAGCATATTGAAATCAAAAATTGTTCTAAATCTATATATTATTTTATAATAGTATTTAAAGTATGCTCATTATTGATAACTATGCTAGAATTAGAATATAGTGTTCTGATTGAAATCTTTGAAAATTTATACATTAATATTTTATATGCTATTGTTTTATTCTTTAAAATTAAAATTCTTTACATAATTGTCTAATTTTACTTCTCAGAGTGGTTAATTAATCATGGGTAAAAATTTATATTTATTATAAAGAAAACTAAAAGAGTCCAGAGTATATTCTAATTATGCTTAAATTAGAATATTCTGAAATCTTTAATAATTTGTTTAAAAAAATTACTATTATGAATAATAGCATTGACTTTTATTATAACGGGTGTTTTTTTCGAGGTATAGAACTTTAAATTGCAATAAAACAATGATGTATTATTGGATTGACATGAATTTTTTTATTCTAAAGATAATCTTGTGGCATTACATTTTAAATATGATTTCTGGCATATGACTGCCACGGCTGGCTCGGATGTAGTCAAATCTGGACGTCCAATTTTAGATGACTTTTTCCAACATTTGTGGCCGTATATCGGCAATAGCACGGCGAATGTTGTTCTCCAAATGGTCAAGCGTTTGTGGCTTATCCGCATAGACCAATGACTTTACATAGCCCCACAGGAAATAGTCTAGCAGTGTTAAATTACAAGATCTTGGAGGCCAATTCACAGGTCCAAAACGTGAAATTAGGCGGTTACCAAACGTGTCTTTCAATAAATCGATTGTGGCACGAGCTGTGTGACATGTTGCGCCGTCTTGTTGGAACCACAGCTCCTGGACAGCATGATTATTCAAATCAGGAATGAAAAAGTTAGTAATCATGGATCTATACCGATCACGATTGACTGTAACGTTGTGGCCATCATCGTTTTTGAAGAAGTACGGATTAATGATTCCACCAGCCCATATAGCGCACCAAACAGTCAGTTTTTCCGGATGTAATGGTGTTTCGACATACACTTATGGATTAGCTTCACTCCAAATGCGGCAGTTTTGTTTGTTGACGTAGCCATTCAACCAGAAGTGCGCTTCATCGCTAAACAAAATTCGCTTATGAAAATCGGGAACAACGGCAATCTCGTTTTGGGCCCATTCGATGAATCTACGCCTTGCTTGATAATCGTTTGGCTTCAATTCTTGCACGAGTTGGATTTTGTAAGCACGCAAACTAAGATCCTTTCGCAAAATCTTCCATAAAGTGGATGGACACAGATCCAATTCCTGTGCTCGATGGCAGATGGACTCATTCGGGTCTTCCTCAATGCTACGCTCTACAGTAGCACTAGCTTCTTCTGTACGCACCGTACAGCGTCTCTGGGGATGCAAGTTATCAGTTAGAGTAAATGTGGTGCGAAAACGTTCCATGGTCAATCGAATTAACTGCTCTAAGGGACGATTTTGTCGACGATAAAATGGACGTAGTGCGCGATACGTATTTCGCACAGAACCATTATTTTCAAAATAAAATTGCACAATTTGAAAGTGTTGTTCAGGCGTGAGTCTATTTATGATTAATTGCCAAACCAAACTGAGAATAAATCACTTGACAGCTGTTAAATCGGTCGCCATCTTGGAAAGTAATGCCAACTTAAACTTCTATACCTCGAAAAAAAACACCCTTTATTTGTTTTGTAATATGTAAATTTTGTAAAATATGTGGAGTTAACTAGCCTTTAATTTATTTAAATACCATAAAATATTTGAAATTTTATAAATAGCGTGACATTGAAGTATTCAAAATTAGAGATTTAGACTGATCAGTTTTTTTAAGACTATAATTTAACCATAATCTGCTGTAGATTTCATATGATTTCATGTGTTATTACTTTTAGACATTTTGCATTTGGAAATCTTGTAATTTTGTCATTGGCAACAGTTTTGAAAATCATACCAAATGTGTTACATATACTAATATTTTACTAAAAACTAAAGTTCCATGAAATTCATCATAAGACTGTTGCTGATCTGTACAAAAAATATGAAAATAACACAAAAAAGAATTTAATAGGTGTGGCCTACACATCTTCCATTATTGTGTAATTGTAGTTTGCAGGCTTCAAGTTTATGTGGTAATCTGGCCTTTCTATTTGTTCTTGTAAATCAAGCTGCTTCAGTTTTGTCTCTTTTAAGATAAATTCTGGCATAGGTTATCTTTCAAGAGCAAACTGAAGAATATTACATATCGGTGGCATGTGGTAAACTTTTCAATGTTTCTGATTAATCTTTCAGGAGAAAACAAGGTTTTGAACAATCAACTAATATTCATTTAATTGATATTTTACATCTGAAATAAAATATTTCTTCATGTGTTGCATAGCTGCAAATAGGCTAGCTGTAGAGATGAAATTGTATGGTCATTAAGAATGAACAGTTGACCTAATATGAAAATCGTTCTTGCCATTTGAAGCTGTTGGGATTTATTTGAGTTGTCTCATTTTGTCTTGAAGCATATGGATTGTCAGAATTATTGACAGCTGGAGGAGAGGAAAAGAATTCCTCTTGAAGATTTAATGGGTACAGCACGACATTGCATCCAAAAAAAATTTAAATCATATGTTAAAAGATATGTTTTAAATCTTATGTGTGTGTGTTGTTTCGTGGACAAAGATATTGATGTGATGAGCTTGCTTGGGTAAAGCTTTTTCCAAGTTCAGTTTAAATGCAAAGATTAATGGTTTATGATTGAAAGTAATAAGTCTTCTGTGCACTCAAGGACATGCTTGAAATGTTTGATGCCTTTACAAATGCCAAACAGCTCTTAATTGTATGCTAATTATTTTCTTTCCGTATGCATTGAAGATCTTGAGGAAAATTTGAAGGTTTTTTTTCCTCCATTGTTGATTTGATGTAATACTTCAGTGATTACCGAGACTGATGCTGCTGTTGAAGAAACAATTGCAGCTTGAACAGGATATACCAGCTTGGTATCTTCATCTAATGTCTTTTATTCTTTGAAAAACATTTTGTGCTTTTTCATTCCCTTATAAGGATACTTTGCTGTCCCACTCAGCAATGTGGTGAGAGATTATTGTATTTTCTCTCAATTTGAAATAAACTGACAAAAATTAAACTTAACCGAAAATCTTCTCAAATAGCTTAAGGAATGTAGTGTTGAATATTTTCTGATTTTCTTAATATGTGATGGAAGTAGCTGTATCCCTTTTGAAATGATTTTATGCCTCAAAAATACTGTGAAATGAACTTCTAGTTTCAGTTTGTCGTTTATGCACAATCCATAGTTATTGAACCTTTCTAAGCCTTGGTTACTACTGAGTATCTTCATCTGCCAATGCAGTGAATATATCAATTAGGTAGCAAAAGATTAAATCAAGGTCTTTTAAAATTGTGTAAACCTTTGGAAAGTGTATGTAATGTTGCGAAGGCCAAATGTCATGTGAGGAAATTCAAGCAAGCTGAATGGTAAAATTATCGCTGTTTTTTTAAGCCTATCAGTTTTGTTCACTGGTATTTGTTAATATGCCTATTTGAGATCTATGGGTGAGTAAATATAAGTACCATGTAATAGATGATTGCATTTAGTTAAAAATGTCAATGTGTAACAATCAGGAATTGTTATGATGTTCAATGCATTGTAATATTGCATTTGCTCCAGTCACCTGACATTTTTAATGGAAGATGTAAAGGACTTGACCACTTTTCTGTTCGAAAAGTAGAAAAGCCCCTACTGTTATAAAATCAAGTTCTGATTTTGATAAAAATAGCTTTTGCAAATATAAGTGGTCCTTTTGTTTGCATCCTGTAACAAAATGCTTGATTATAGTTTAATTTTCCTGTTTGCAATGTTAGGCTTCAGAAAATTTGAGAACTTTAAGAGAACATTTTCATGTGAGCTATTTTCACTTGTGTGTTATTTGCATCAATCTTTCGATTGATTTTGGATGTTTTACTTTAAGATGATATGGTCTGAATTACTGATATTTCAGCTCCAGTATCTTTAAAAAATTGTGTAGCTATTTCTCTGTCATTAATATACAGGCTGCGCTATTCAACCCCATTACTCTTGGTTGTCAAACAGACTTGGTTAATATTCCCAATTGCCAAGTTGAACCAAAAGGTTTCACTGTCACTTTTCATGGTTGTAAGTACCTATATACCATGTCTCCAAATTTTTTTATAATAATAAAAATATCTTGTTCTTCATAATTTGCCATTTTCCAATTTCAAGATTGATATCTATTTTGGCAATTTTTTCCCCATAACTTCTATCATTTTTTGCAAGAAAGTTCTGGTATTTGTAATGATAGATAAGCTATTTGGTGCTGTATAGTTTTGTGGTTGTTTCAACTAATATTTGTACTAGCTGACACGACTGCTATTAAATATGAAAATGGTTTTAATTTGCATAATTTATTTACCATGATCACATATTTAGGAAGATCATCATTACTGATGGAGAATTTGTGTATTAATGGTAATTATTGTAGCCAAAGAGTAAAAAAAAATTTTGTCAAGTTTTGGATCCACCAATCTTTATGCTTCATTTAAAATTTGAGACAGTTTTTGAATGCCTAGTTTGAAGTTAGTGAAACATAAATTAAAAATCTTTCAACAACCAAAAAAAATGCAGAAATGAGTTATTCTTCAATAGATTCATATTTCTTTTCATTAAGTAAATTTATTAATAAATTTGTTATCTTTGTAAATATTTCTGTCTCATTTGAACATATACAATATAATTGTATTTTGTTTGATCAGTGAAAATACTGGCGAAATATTGTGATTCCAGTTACAAAAACCATATCTTGGGATTGGGTTTTCAGAATGGCAGTATCTTTAGGTTTACCCATGCAAGAACGTCTTTATCCTTTATTTGACTTTCTTCTGAACAAAAGCAAAATGCTTAACAAATCTCATCACCAGAGTAGAAAACAAGAGGTTTTAAGTAATAACAAAAATAATGACAACAAAGTTAATACTATATAGTAAATTTATGTTTAAAGATAGTATTTTAGTTTTGTCAAAAATGTAAATTATGAAGTTCTATAAAATGCATCACAGTATTGTTCCTATCTTGTACATAAAAAAAATGGATAATAGCCAACATAAAATAGAATTTAATTGGTATTACTATAATGTAATATCCACCTGGAATTGAATATAGTATTATGAGACTATTATATAGTCTATGCATGTATTGAGCTATTGGCAAGTTCTTGTAAGTAATACAGAAGATTCTCATTTTAACAAACAACTTGTTGGGACAGGTAAGATAGTTCTTAAAATTGAAAGCTCCTGAAATAGAAAAATAAGTTTTAGATATAAATTTTTTTTTAAAAAAAACTGCTCTCTGTATAAGGTACCATGAAAAAAATTGCATTAAATCAAAAACACATGTAAATTTAAATATTTTCTTTAAAATAAATCTTGCCTTAATTTTATCAAGGGAATATCAGACAGAATAATCACTATTTTTTTCTGCGTCAAAACTGCCTTTTTCTATTTTTTCGAAATAGAAAAGTGTTTTACTGTTCTCGCACGTAAAAATACTCTTGTTTCATTAGTCATGCTTGTTTTGTAAATGGTAGTAGCACTGCATCATTTTCTTGTTAAATATCTGAAAGTTTTTTCATTTTTATTCATTATGTTCTTGATCTCTTCATTATTTTATATTTCTTACTTGCAAAGTTACATCCAAGTCAATGTGCAAAAATCATGAAATGAAAATTTGGTTACCAACAGGTTTGTCTGTCACAGTTCATAGATGAGGACTCTTCCTCCCACAAGTTTTCAAATAAATATTATTTTTCAGATATGGTGCTTCTTTAATAAAAACTGCATGTCTAAATGACCCAGTTATAATCTTCTAAACATCATTCCAAGCATAGATCAACAAGTCATAGCACTTAGTATGTTCATTTCATAAGGCAATTTCAAGACAGGATTGCTGTTGCTAAAAGTATCTTATTGCTTTTGCTCTTGAAGTCATTGATTATACTCTGCTGCAGATTCTGTAGGGTGAAAGAAATTCAGGGAAATCGTATGTGCCTGCCCAGGTTTGGCACGATTTTCAATTTTTTTGCCAAGAGCTGCACAGTTATCTTGCTAATCTAAATTATATCACTACTCTCCATATCCTGTTTCCAAATCCCAATGATGCTAAAAGTTAAATTTTGCAATCTTGTACTCTATTAACTAACTTCAAATATTAAATTTTTGAATATTTCATTATAATTGCTTACTACAGAGGCATTAAAATACCAATGACTAGAAATTAGTTTCATAAACTTTACATAATAAATATAAACTAAGTATATCACAGTCTACAACAAGTGACAACTGGGCAGTAAAGCTGAATCGGTTATGTGAATGAAATTTTTTTTTTATAAAAACTCGAATTTTAATTAACTGGGCTATAATGTCCACCTTGAAAAGATTTCAATGTTGCACAATTTAGCCCCTGATTGAAATATATAATACAGCTAAATCTATAATATGAATAAAATACACTTTTATGAAAACTTGAGTTTATGCCTTATAATTCATGGTAAATCTAAATATGTGTCACATAGTTTTACACAATATTCAATAGATTAAATTATTACACACAATAGCAATTTTTATTGAATATCACATAAAATAAAAATGCTCACCTTATCTCACTTATAGATTTAAAAAGAAAGCAAATTTCTCACTTCATACCTTTATCTACTCTAATACTAAAATTTAAATCTTTCAAATTGATATACTTTTTCGACAGTTCGTGGGTTCGAATCCCACCTTGGGCATGGATGTTTGTAGTGGTTCGAAATCCACTTAAAATGGTAGGTCCTGGTCTAGTTAGCCCTCGTGTGCAAAAAATGACGGTTGAGCGACAAACAAACCCAACCATCTAACACTTAAATTTCAACCATAAATGAAAAATGCTTCAAGGGTTATTAAAACTCCAAGCAAACTTCATGCTTATTCACATCAGGTGACAATGCATAAAATACAAGTTAAGTTATCAAATGCAACAAAACATTCTGATCCAATAAATCAGTTTGGCATATTTTATAGCTGATCTGCCACTTAGGTCGAAATTCCATACAAATTGCTTCAAAAACTTGATTCCTGAATCAGTAGTAGAATTAGTTATTCATAATCAAAGGATTTATGATTCTTTAATAAAAACATGTTATGCTTCTAAACCATAAAATAAAATTGTAAGAAACACGGATAATAAAACTGTAAATGAAAGAGGCCTGAAAATGAGTTTGTAAAAAAGAGATTTTTAATTTGTATATGGGAATTAATATTGTTGCTGTGCTTGTGAGACCATGTTAGGGACGAGGTATTAGGTTGTAAAATCATGAGTGCTCATAAATAGAGGTTTGTAAAAAAATAATAAATAAATAAAAATAATAGTAATAATAAAACGACTGTGTATGTAAACATTGTGTGTAAAAGTTCAACCTTAAAATAAAAACAGCAAAAAATTTGTAAAACAAATAATATGCAAATAGAAGATGTATGTATGGATGTCAAGCAGGTTAAGATTGCTTTTTAGTTTTGTTTGTCTGTTGTGTGTTTCTATCTGGTGTGTGTTAGAAAAAACAACAAGCAGAAGTAGAGAACATTTATTGACAATGACTCCAAACAGAAACAAGATGGTTGCTCTGATTTTTTTTTAATTTTGAAATGGGGATTCATTACAGGCAAAAAAGTCAGATTTCTTTCCCAGTTTTATACCCAAGACTTATTTGAGATTTAAGCCCCAACCCACTCGGTGAAAACTGATTGCATTGATTCTCGGGGAAACCGTTGCCAAAGGACTCCTCCACCAGTGATTGGATTAAAGGTAGAGTAGTTCCAAAAGAACCTATAGCACTGTGATTATAAGTCTATTGTACTATACCCCAAAAAGGAGAACCGTTTCTGCTTTCAACAACGAAGTTGTGTTTTTTATGCTCTCTCTTTTCTTGCTCATATTGGTATGTTAAATAACTTTTTAAGCCCAAATATTATAATATTTAGAAAATATAGCTGTTAAGCTTCATTTTAATACCATATTTACGATATAATTCGCAATATTTAATAAATTAACTTCAATTTAAAATTTCAAATTTACCATTAATGGCGACTGCCTGTTAGGGCTAATTAAATATCTTTCCATTTACATCTAATTCATCTTATAAACATCTAATAACTTTCTTCTCATATCTAAAATTCATTTCTAAACTTAAATTAACAATAATTATAATTCTTTTAGACATAATATCTCTTTTATAGGCATTTTATAATTTTATTACGTTTCTATGTTTTCAGACATTTTTCAATATGTTAACAACTTTAAAAATTTTTATAAATTTTTCTAATTAATATATTCCTCTGAAACCACTTTTATCTAATAAAGAAATATCTATATTTTACTCAGATATATATTTTATCTAAAAAATTTAACCACAATATTTCATAAATATATGCCAAAGTTAAAATTTTGAAAATTTTTCAATAGTATATACTTTTTAAAAATTTTTCTAATTTTTTCTATAAGTCCTGATTTTTTAAAACCAAGTTAATTCGAAAGTCAAATGTATATACTTTCCTCCGCCATACATTTTTAAGCATTAAAAAATTTATTTTCCACTATATAAATCATCTTATTTCCATTTTACTACAAAAATTTCACATACAGATTTTTTGTGAATTTTTTTTAAATTTTTTGGAATATTCTCATACTTTAAAACCACTCTCCCCCATTCATAATTGTAAAAATCTCCTCTCCGCCACCAGTTTTATTTAAAAATTCCAATAATAACATAAATTATAAGCAAAAATATACTTTAAAACTGTCATGGTGAACGACTTTTCACCAGATTTTTCATGTAAACATTGACTTTGTCGATCTATAAAAGTACTTTCTATTGATCTGTTTCTCATAAAATATTTTTCTCATAAACTTTGAATATTTCTTAGTATCTAGAAAAAAGTTTCATGCCAAAATATTAATTAGTTTTGAACTTATGATTTTTTAAATTTTATTCACTTAAAAAATTATTTGCTAATATTTATTTCGCCATTCTATTTATAAACAATTTTCAATGGTAAGCCATTAGTCCTGCTTATGTCAACTTTTGAAAACTTAATTTTACTTATGCCAACTATAAATTCTTCTGCTATATGTTAACTTTTCTATTTAATTAATTATTTTAATATAACAAAGCTACTTTTAAGTCATTTATATTATATTTTTAATATTTATTGCCATTTTATACACAATAATATATTTTTTTATTTCTTGTTATATATTTATGTACTAATACTTATAATATTTGATTATTATTGTCATAACAATTATTATATATAAACCTATACTTAATTATTAATAAATATTTTACTATTATATTATATTTCTATTGATGTCATGCTGATGCCAACTTGTTAAAAACTTTATAATTGTCATAATTAGCATTTTCAAGTAAAACTTAGGTATCTAAATAACTTTATATTCCTAAATAATAAGTTTTTATCGCTATTTGATAAAATTAATCAAATATCTTTATTTATTATTAATTATTTTATTTTTATATTCTTTTCATACTATCACTATGATGACTAATAATCAAAAAACTCCAATGAGAAAATCGGCATCAACGCCAAATATTTTACATCAAATACCAATACCAGAAAATGATTTAGATATTAATGAAAACCAAATATCCGAAATTCTTAGAGAACTAGAAACTATTATAGACTCTAAGAAAAGTGATAGATATTATTTACCTAATGGACAACGTACTAAAGCACACAACTTGCTCAAATTCTTAAAGGATACAAACTGTCAAATAATACCTAATACTACTACAAATGATGCTATTAATAATTTACCTACAGTACAAGAACAATTAACAAATTTGGAAAATACTATCATACCAAATCTTATAGAAAAAATTGAAAATTTAAAACATGAAATATCATCAACGATCAACTCTACAACCACGAAAGAACTCAACAATAGACCAAAATTATATAGTGAAATTTTGAAAGAAAACAATTCTTTGATCATTAAGAAAACAAATAATCAACAAACGATACGAAAACTTAAAAATATTGAAACAAACATTTGTCCGAAAGGGATCTACAACAGAGTTAAATATATAGAAATAAAATGCAAAAATAATGATGAACTGAATAATCTGAAGAAGACTGTGATTATAAGTCTATTGTACTATACCCCAAAAAGAATGCCCTTATTTGGAGAGATTAGTGGCTGAAGCAAAATTCAGCAGTTATTTAACAGGGATATCCTGCAGCATTTAAGATGCAATTAAATCCTGAACCATGTATTCAAATCTATCTGTAGAAAAAGTTTCACTTTCATATAGGATGTTTAATGAAGTTTTCTCTGTATAACCCCTGCAAGTACGATCATCTAATATTCCTGTTATATGTCTCTTAAAATGGCAATGTCTTGTAAGAAGTCCCACTACTCTCCTTAAATATTACAGTTGATCAACAACCAACTCCAAATCTTTTACAGAAGATAAATTACCAAAATCATCTTCCTTGATCAGGACTTCCATATCTTTTTTTTAGTAACCCTAGTTGGTGTTTTTTGGGTTCCTGTTATAACCTCTAGTTTGTTTTCCCTGAAACCAAAAAGCTAATATATTGGCGATCAGATAAACTGACTTCAGCACCAATTTTCCAATCATTAATAAAATCCACACATTTACTGTTGCATAGAGTAAGGTTAGTAACCTCTCTTTCATTTACAGTAATAAAAGTAAGTTCATTAGTTTTATTAATGATAAATAGAGTATAATACAAAATGTATACTAGAAGATCCTCACCATGTCTATTGCAAACACTACTACCCAATATAGTGTAATGAGCATTTGCATCACATCCTATGAGTTTCTGACTAAAATTATTATGATCTAAAATACTAACAATTAGTAAATTGAATGTGTATCTTCAAAAGGAAGATATGAAAACTTAAATGATTTTGTCTTTAATTCCTTGCAATAAACAAATTATTTTGATAGCAACATTATATAATTTTAGGTAATTAACCAGAATAAGGGCATTTAGTTTGTTGCTAACAGTGATAAAAGCTTTTGTTCTCAAATAACATTTATCATAGAAGATCTTGAACATGTGTAGACCCAAAACGGAACCATTACAGATCCATTACAGGCACCTGAATTGATAAAATGTCAACCTCCCCTGTAGTCATCTTCTTGCTAAGAATAGCTGAAGCTGATAAACTATGATAAAGGTTGATTTGTGCTACTTTAATGATTGCCATTGTGGCATCCAAAGAAGCTAAGAAAGAGTAATGCATCTTTTATGTTCGCTCAGCACGACTCTTTGTCCTTAAGAACGAAGGACTATGAGAGTCGTTGCTTGAGATGCTGGCAAAGGTTTCACCAAGGACGTTAGCGATGTCCTCAGGAGAAGAGTATACAGCAGCTCTGGATTTCAAAATAGGAATGGAAAATTCTCTATATATTCCATTGGCTGCTTTCACTTTTCTCCACAACTGTTTACTGGATGTGGAAGAAGTAATTGATGATGCATAGCGAGACCAGGATTCCTTCTGACTTCGTTGACGAGTTCTGCGTGCTAATGCTTTGGCTCTCTTAAAGGCGATAAGATTCTCCGTTATGGGGTATCTTCTAAATAACCCCCATAACTTTCTCTGTTTCTTATAGGTTTTTTGACATTCATCATTCCACCAAGGTTTGCAACGCCTGTGCGGTGTAGGGGAACTCTTAGGTATAGATGCGTCAGCTGCATTAGTAATTGTTTCAGTGACTTTACTTACGGCAACATCAACATCTTCGATCATAACCATTTCGTTATCAATAACTGCCAATTGTCTAAATAACGTCCAATCTGCCCGACTGTACACGTAAGTAGGTAGACGTTGTTCTACCCTACTACCTCCAGTCTTGGAGATGACGAGAGGAAAATGATCGCTGTTGTGCAGATCATTTCCTAAAATTAAATTTAACAATGGCAGAAGAGATGGTGAACAAATGGCCAGATCGAGAGAATGAAATGTTCTTGTGGGTACATGGAAATAAGTCTTCTCGTCGGTATTAAGCAGACAGAGACTGTTGTCTGAAATAAACCGCTCTATCTGCCAACTGCGAGAATTAGTATCATCCCCACAAAGAACTATGGCCGTTAAAGTCACCTAACAGTACAAATGGTGTTGGCAGCTGATCTATTAATGCATTGAGTTCCTCTTGGCGGATGACATCATGTGGTGGTAAATATAAACTACAGACTCTTAATAAACATAAAGTATGACTTCTTACAGCAACAGCCTGTAGAGTAGTATTCAATGGATGGGCAGTGCTGGGAAAAGTATTAGTTGTTAATATACAAACACCTCCAGACACTGCACCATCGTCACCACAGTCTTTTCTAAAGCTTTTAAACCCACGCATGGAGAAGTTATTCCTGGACTTCAGGAATGTTTCCTGAAGTGCAATGCATGCGGGGTTGTAGGCTGAAATTATAGACTTGATGTCATCATGATGGGAATGCAAACCATGGCAGTTCCAAGAAACAAAGGAAGTTATTATGTAGTTTGAAAAGCTCCTCTCCCGGAGCTGGAAAGCGTGTCTTCTGACATCTCCTCGAGAGATATATCCTCCTCCGAGGGATGTAAAGATACAGCCTCAGCCTCCAGGGAGAAGGCTTTATGGGTGGATATGGAGGGTCGATTTAAGCCCTCCCTTGAAGATTTTAATTTATAAGCCTTTGTTACTTTTGTTTTAGTCAAAGGAGCTTTTCTTTTGCTCAATGTTGATGAGACAGATTTTGGCTTTGGTGTTGAAGTTTGGGGTAATTTAATAAGGGGAAGTGGAACCGATTCGGTTTGTGTACTAGTTGATCTGGTGACTTTTTTTACAACGGCTGCATAACTCACAGCAGGCTGCGGTGTGCGAGAGGTAACTAGTTTTCTAGCCTCAGGGTAGGAACATTTATTTTTCACCTTATAAGTAGTAATTTCTTTTTCAATTACCCATTGAGGACAACTTCGAGAGTAGGAGGGATGGTCACCGTGACAGTTGACACATCTCTCCTTCGCTGTGCAATTTGAGTTATCGTGGCCAACTGCTGCGCAACGTGCGCAAGTCAGTTTGCCTCTGCAAGCACCTCTCGAGTGCCCAAAACGTTGGCATTGAAAACAACGCAAGGGATTTGGAATATAAGGCCGAACGGGCAGATTCATATAAGCAGCTTTAATGTTGTCTGGAAGGTCTGGAGTCGCAAAGGTCAGAATGAGATGTTTAGTGTCTATGAACTTATCATCTCTTCTGACAGTAATGCGTTTAACTGCACAGACCTTCTGACTCTGCAAATTTTCGAGTATCTCATCCGTCGGCGAGTTCAACAAATCCCTAGCGGAAATTACTCCTTGGGAAAAATTCAGATTGCCGTGAGGCGAGACAGTTACCTCCATGTTAGCCAACTTTTGCATGCTACTAAGCATAGCTGCTTGTGTAGAGTTAGCAGCCTCTAGCAATAAGTTACCTGATCTAAACTTGCGTATGGTCTTCACTTCCCCAATTAAACCAGATATTCCCTTTTGTATAAGAAAGGGGGATACTTGTTCAAAGGAACCCTCCTTTCTTTTAATAACAAAAAATTTCATTTCATAATTTTTCCAAAAATTGCTCCCGTGGGAGAGTAGAATAATTTTTATTCTCCATGTGATTAGAGATAAAATTTTGGGACCTGACCACACCACCCACCACCGAGTCCAACAAGGGGATGCAGACCAGCTGCACCAGTGCTAGCCAGGTCCTATACGCTCACAGTACATCCCTGAAGTGGCCTCTACCCTTAACGAGTCACCCAGTAGATGTACCAATCGCTTGATCCATAAAGCCGATTGATGTGCTGAGGACCACAACACACCTCCCGTTTACCTGAAGCAGAGGCCAAAGTAATGTGTTGGTCTCTGGGGGCCTTCAATTATGAGTTACTTTTCAAAATATTTAGTTAGAAATACTATCATTTTATATTACCTTTTAATATATCAAGATTGTTTGTTTCTTTGACGCTCAATGGTCATTTTTTGCACACGAGGGCTAATTAGACCGGTATTAAAGTGGATTCCGAATCACCACAAACAGCCATGCCCAAGGTGGGATTCGAACCCACGAACTGTGGAACCGAAGGCAAGAGCGCTAACCATTCGGCTGCCAGCCCGGCTTAATATATCAAGAAGTGTATTAACAAGTCTAGTACAGGGATATGCATGTTTAAATAATCCTTTTACTGATCTTATATAAGAAGGAATTAAATCATTTTTATACTAATAATCCTAAAAATATTTTCAAAAATTAAAAAGTATTGCGTTTTTGTGAGTAATTAAAAATAAATTTATTAAATATTCTTAAAATTTTTTTTTGAATGATATAAACAAAACTTCTAATTTCATATATTAATTTACAGGTTTAAGTTGAGTTGTCATCATGGATGAAGAGGTATGTTTCTGTGCACCTTTTTAATACTATTTAATATTTTTTGTTAAACATAAAACTCTTGTAAGTTACTTTATAATATTTAACCTTAAGAGAGTGGCGTTTTTATTTTGTAAACATTTTTTAATGTTTTTCTTGTTGTATAACTTAAATATTTTTCATGTAAATTCTGAATTTAGGAAACAAATAATCCTACATTATTTTATCTTACAGTTAACATGCTTTATAATACAGTAAACGCTCAACATTGAATTTATACTTAAACTATTCAGAGAATTATATAATAAGGTCTTATATTATAAGTTGATTAAATTCTCGAATTTCTTAAAATATGCTTAAAAATATGAAAGCTACTTTATTTTTGTAAATATAACAGATCCCATCTTTTGTTGCGATTTCTGCAACAAGGCATTTCAGTTTCTTCAAATGTCTACTCCTATCTAAGCCACTAAGTTTATTAATTCTTCCTTTAGAACCTTTTTATTTTATTACATCTATTGGACAATTTGAAAGTTGTTAAAAGTACTCATTTGGCCCACTCTTTAAACTAGGTTTCAATGTGAGTAAAAGTTTAATAAAATAAAAAAAATCATTAAATAATGGATGCACCATAGGTTAGATAACACTTTAGAATGCTGTGTTTCTGTTCTATTATTTCTATGCATCAATTTCTATGCTTTTAGTAATTTTATTTTTCTTTGTAATAAATAAAAGAAATTTCAAAAATACATAAAAGTACAAAACTATAGAAATGTTGGAAATCTATTATTGAAGCAGAGGTAAATTGTATCAGAAAAAAAGGAAAGCATATATATTTAATGCTGTCATAAAAACTGCTTCAAAACTCAACATGATATCTGCTCATTCATTTTATTAAAAACAAGATTTCAAATTTACACTACTGCTCACTTTGTATTTCAACCTTGAAACCATATATGCTTCTTAAATTTTTAATACCTAATATTATTATACAAAATATAATACATTTTTAATTCAATCTATTTACATTCATTTTTAGTGTTAAGTAGATGTGTTAGCAACTTCAAATGTTTGCTCATATTTTTAAATTATTAATATAGGGGTTATTCAAATCAATTGAAAATGTCAGGATATTCTTCAAACTTTCAGACTATTGAAATTTCAATGTTTCTTGTATATAACTGCTTTATAATTCTATATATAACTGAAAGTAATGGTTGAAAAGCTACTAACTTATTTTGGGTACCTATAAATTTAATTTAACCCATTTTGCTGCAAAAATGTGAAACATGCTTAGTAATTAGAATCAATGATATTTAATAATTTTGTAATTTATGTTTTTTTTCCTGTGATTTATTTACTTATTAGACTATAAGGAAGAATAAAGAAAAGAATGAGGCTCTACTTGATAAAATAATGATCAACATGCGTAGGAAAAATTACGAGTTACGAAGAAGACATGCTGTGAGTTTCCCATTATTTTTATTTGTAGAAATAATATATAAATGCTATATTTACTACCAATCTAATTTGCTATATTTTTCAACAAAACTTAAGTGATGATATAATTATGCCATTATTTATATTTATTATTCAAGTTCAATTGGTATAAAATTTAGCAAATTTTATTATAAATATGAAGTTTGGAAACTTTTCATCTGGCTTTCAGTTCATCAGTTTGAATTTGTTTTCTATTCTGGCATGAATTTTTGTAGCGATTCAGAATGCACCTTAAACTGCAATACTGGTTTAATTTGCCATTATCTGCAAAAATCACCATAAAACTACAAATCAAACAACTTCAACCACTCAAACTTTTCTCTAAAATTTCTGAATTGAAGTTTCAGTTCCTCAGCATCTATTATAAACTGTCGTGGCATACATATTCAAGATTTATATCAATATGTATAAATTGTCATGAAATGCAATGTTGAATACATTATTGTATAGAAATGCTGCAATTTGTTCCATTGCTATGCATAGACTTGTCAATTTAACTTCCTTGTATTCCAAAGGCAATACATCTATTACATATTTACAAAAATGCTCTTTAAATTAAATTTTAGATTTCATAAAAGAATCATATTACCTTAACATCTTGGGAATATATAATGGTCAACAACATATTTGTTTCTGGTACTCTAAGTATTATGAGAGATTATATATGTATATTCAAGAGTTCTTATTAGCATTATTGTATTTAAACCTAATACGGAATAATTTAATATGAATATTAAAATCACTTTGATCACATTCTACAACATTTTAGAAACTTGTTTAGTTCTTTTACTGTCACATGTTTTTTCTGAAAAGACTTCTTCCTACAAATATCCTCTATAAATTTACTGTAGTATTTTAATATGAAGATTTTAGTGGCCAGTTTATATTATAGAGTTGGCTCTTAAAGCTTTAAGCTCTATCATTCTTTTATCATAATTGTTGTAATTAAACTTTTGTATTTCTGTTGAAGTTTCCTTCTTACTTTAGCTAATAATTAAAAAAAATATTTTTAACTACTTTCATAACATTTATCATCAGAATAATACAAGATTTATAATCTTAATTAAATCATAAAATTTTACATCCTTTTATAATGTGTGGATAAATTTTTACTAACTAAACATATGCTGAAAACAAAGGAAAACATCTTAATTATTTTTATTGAACTTTTCTCATTATTAAACACATTTTATTTTAATTCATTCATTTAGCTCTTGTGGCACCAGACTGGTGTTCTCATTGGTTTTCTGCTTAAAAATTTATATGTTTGATTCAAACTATCGCCCTGGATGTTTGACATGGTTTGAATCTACTTTACTACTTTTTTCTTTTCCTTCAAAATCCCCCTATTTATAGACATAACCCCGTCAACCTGATTGAACTTGACAGCTCGAACCACATTGTTAATGTCTTGTGCAAATTGTTCCATCACTCCTGCCATGTTGCACAGCTGTTGCAGATTCTCCGGGGTAAAGCCATGTTTTTCAGTTTCTTCTTCGTCTTTCTCTTTCTCTTCGTTTTTTACACTTGCAGACTTTGTCATCTCAAGGAGGTCTTCATCGGTCAGTGGGTTCGAGTGGCAATCGATAAGGGCACTGATGTCTTTTGTCAGGTTGACAAATCCTTCATTCTTTATGATGTGAGCCAATCTCACTGCCTTCTCCACCTCTAAGTGATCAACTTCAGGAGTGAAGCCTGGATAGTCATGCACCATGTTTAGCCTTAATGTTTCCAGCTAGAATTTATAGTCTCATTCTTTATGTGTTTTAATGCTTGCTGAATATTAGACAAACATGGCGCAATGTGGTAATTGCACTAGTATACTTTCAAGGTGAATTCGTTATTGGCATCGTCAACTGCCGAAATGAGGCCCACCATCATGGAGCAAATGTAGAGTGCCTTAAAGACACAAATGACACCTTGATCCATTGACTGAATTAAAGATGTAGTGTTCATAGGCAGAAACTCTATCTACACTCCATCATATTGCAGGTCCGTTGCATGGCCTCCTGCACAGTTCATCAGGAGAATGACCTTAAAAGGGAAGCCCTTTTCAGGCAAATACAACTTCACCTGGGGAATGAAGCAATGGAGGAACCATTCAAGAGTCAGAGCTTTCGCTATCCAGGCTTTGGAGATATGCATCCAGAACATGAGCAACATATCCGTATTTTTGTTTTTTTAATGCCCGTGGATTATAAATAAAGCCTGGCTTAAGCATAAAACCTGCAGCATTGCCTGTCGTGATAAGAGTCATATGGTCTTTGTAAGCCTTCAAGCCTGGATTCTTCACTTCGTCTTTGAAGAGGAATGTACGTGAAGGGATCCTCCTTCAAAAAAGGCCTGTTTCATCCATGATGAAAACTTGTTCAGGGAGGTAGCCTCCCTTATACTGATACGGTTAGGAAACTTCCTCCACGTAATGACAAGTAGCATTTTTGTCAGCAGAGGAACCCTCATCATAGAGAAGCACGTTTTTGAGGCCGTATCGTTTTTTAAAATTTTCGAACCATCCTTTGCTGGCTGGACAGCCTCCTCCTCAAGGAAGTGAATCACTCCTGGCAGCAATATTGTTGGCTTGAGATATGTCAGCATCTTCTTCAACCTCTTCGTTGTCGTCATCGGACAAGATTTGGTCTTAAAGACCTTGGCCTTTGTCCTGATCGTTATTAGTGTCCACACTCACCGTCTTTTTCCTGCAATTGATAATCCACAATGCCAGTACAACTTCCATTTTCACAATTCTGTTATTACATGGAGTCACCACACATTTTGCTTGTTTATTGAATGTTATTGAAGCAGTTTTTCGGATCTTTGCTTCTTCTTTCTTGATGTATTGCACTGTAGATTCATTCAGCCCGTAATAGTGTGCCATAAATGCATAGCTTCTGTCCTCTTTAATCATAACTAAAAGTTTCACTTTTTCGCTGATGGTCATCATCTTCTTGCTCTTGGGTGCCCTTGAAGCTTTCATAGAGGCACAGTGCTTAAGTGGCATTATAAGAGCTTAATTAATAAAAAAGTTATCGCTTAAGCAAAACAAGCTATCTCCAACACAACACTAAAATACAGTATGTGAGACAGTCAGCAACATGGACAAGACTATCAAGATACAATGAGAGAAGATGCTAGGTGAGGCAGCACAGATGCCGTTTAATCCAGGCTCTCAAATTCTAAATTTTTTGGCAACGACGAAGTGTTGCCAAGATGAAGTAATTGTGACGTAATAAATTCGTTCTTGAAGAACTTCACATATCTAAATAATAAATTTAAACCTGATAAATAAAAAGTGTAAATATATATTTTTGAGATAATGAAATTTTTTAGAAAAATAAAACATAAGAACAGTTATTTTGGAAACGAATACAAATAAAGGAAATATGGAAACTTCTAAAAAGTAACTACGAATTTTAACGAAAATTCCTGAAGAATCAGAACACGAATTCTAGTGAAAAATAAAGAAACATTTGCAAAAGAATAACTATAAATTATAAGATACAATTTAGTAATTTTTAATTTTTCAAAAATTATCAAATCGACAAATTAAAAATTTTTGAATATTTTGATAAAATCTGCGAAGCACTGAAGCCGCAAAACATGAAGCACGAAGTGGCGAGAGAACACTGCAATGTTCAGTGCATTTAGTGAAACTTTGTTGTAATATAGTACTTATGCAGAATTGCACATATGTTCATATTTATGACATCCAAGGACTTTCTTCTTCTTAGAGTTGGGTTTGTATGTCATTAGGCACCTTTGCTTTTATCAGCATTTTGTACTATTAACTCCAAATCCAGTGTTTCCAAGTTCCAGTTGCTCGAGTCACCCACTTTATTAATGAAGTCCGATAACCCTTTAATGGAGTCTAGTTGTAACTCTCTAGTATGGATGATGCTTAAAAAAGTTAATCTAGGGAGGGCAAGGGCCTCGCACTCGTAAGTGATATGCTTGGCCGTTTCCTCTTGCATATGACATTTCCTGCAGATTGGGTCTTGCTGAAACAGTTCCATTTTATGGATATGTTTTCTGAAATAGTAGTGCCCAGTAATGAAGCCTACGATTAAACGTTTCTTCTGCCTAGAGCATCTTAGAATTTCAGAGGCAATCCTTGCTGATGATCCACAGATCATACTTTTAGCGTGGGTTTGACCAGGAGTGTTGAGCCGAGCTTCATGCATCTTCCGTTTTTCCCATCTAAGAACATTGGTTTTTGCGGTCTTCAAATTGATCCCACAAAAAGGTTCTGCACTGATGGGAACAAAAGATGATCCTTGTTTAGCAAGTTAATCAGCCCTTTCATTACCTTCGATACCTTTGTGCCCTGGCACCCATACAAGGATCACCTTGTTTCTAGTTGCCAGTTCTGAAAGAAGGTTTCTGCTTTCCAAAATCATTTTAGATTTCATTTCAAAAGAATTGAGCACTTTTAAAGCAGCTTGACTGTCACTAAAAATGAGAATCCGCTTACCGTGGTAGCCCTTCCTCATATTTAGTCGCAGACAGTGGATAATGGCCAAAACTTCTGCCTTGAAGACCGTAGCGTATCGCCCAAGGCTTACAGACAGGTTCTTGGTGACATGCCACATACTCCCAGTCCTGTGAGGCTGTTTTTCAGTTATCCATGTGTGTACCAGATTAGATCTCCTGTCTTAGTTTCGAACATGTTGTTATCTCATTCATCACTAGTTGGAAAAACTATTTCAAATGTCCTTTCAAACATGTATGACTTTTCCATGATGTCCGAGGGCATCAGGAAAGTAGGATCTTGAATTTTCCTGTTAATACTTCTTCCTTTCTGGTAATACTTCTACATTTCTTTTTCCGTGTAAAAGGTACAAGGTAGGTTTTCTGGGGATTAACCATCAGGTCCCTATCCATGCACCATTGACCTACATAACTTAGAGCATCCTGCATGAGATGACAAGTTATGTTGAAATCTTTACCAAAGATTAGGATGGCAATGTCATTAGCATATCCTTGCGTATAGTAGCCCTTATCATTTAGAGTTTTTATAAGGCTATTTACAACTAGATTCCAAAGTAATGGTGACAGAACACCTCCTTGAGAACAACCTCTCGTAGTCTTTCTTTCAAATGACTCACCGAAGATGCTCATTTGTATACATCTATCCAAAATCAAGGCCTCAATCCAAGTACACAGGGTCTGATTAATCCCTGACTCTCTGAGTGCATTGAGGATGGATAGATGGGAAGTGTTATCAAAGGCACCTTGGATGTCGAGGAAAGTTGCCAAGGCAATTTCTTTTTGATCCAGAGTGGTTTCAATCTTAGAAACTAGCTGATGTAAAGCAGTTTCAGTAGATTTGGTGGGTTGATAGGCAAATTGAAGAGCATGCAACGGACTGTTACTATCCAAGTAATCTCTAATATGCCGATCAATGATTTTCTCCATAATTTTAAGAAAGACTGATAGGTCTGTAAGACTTGGCCTGGTCATAGGTGTCCTTGCCAGATTTAGGAATGAAAACAATCCTAGTATTCTACCATATCTTTGGTATGTAACCCAGTGCTATGCTAGCTCTGTAAATTCTAGTTAGCACTGGTATGATAACCTCCTCTGCCTTCTAGATCATGATGGGCATAATTCCATCAGGCCCTGGGCTTTTTAGAGGTTTAAAGGTAGAGATTGCCCATTTAACATTGTTGTAGTTAACGATATTTTCAGCGATTGCCCATTTAACATTGTTGTAGTTAACGATATTTTCAGCGATGGTCCATTGATCGCTATTGACTCTTTGCAAAGAGCCAATGCAGTGCTCCCCTTCAATGCTATAAATATCTCTAGCTCCTGGAAAGTGGGATTTGGTCATAATTTCCATAAACTCTTTCACGGAAACAGCAAAATTACCTTCCTCGTCATTTAAGGTGCCAACCTAAATAGGTTTATCCCTTTTGAGAAGTTTTTGGAGTCTAGCTCCTTTAGAGATAGAATCTATCTCTTCACAGAACTTCCTCCAGGAGTTAATTTTGCTTTTCCTAACAAGTTTGTTATAATTAGTGAGGGCTGTTTAATAGTTCTCCCATTCACCATTTTTCTTAGCTTTATTAAAAAGCTTCCTAACATTTGCCCTTTATGCTGCTAGAGAGTCATTCCACCAACGACATTGGAGTTTAGCTCTCCTAGTGCGAATAGGGTAATTGTTATAAGAATCTAGAATACTACTGTGCAGAAGGTCTGCTGTAACTTCTAGATCGTAGTTGTCTCTAATAGGTATGTTCCCGAGCTCAACCAACTCAGTCAAATCCTCCTGGAATTTCTTCCAGTCCATCCTAACTGGGTCTCTGAACATGCGATCCAGACACACTTTAGAGTGAATTTCAAACTGGATGTTTTGATGGTCTGAGCCAGAAGGTCTGCCATCTGCTTTCCAATTTTTGATATGCTCTTGCCTTCGGTTCAATAGTTCGTGGGTTCGAATCCCACATTGGGCATGGATGTTTGTAGTGGTTCGGAATCCACTTTAAACCGCAAGTCCCGGTCTAATTAGCCCTCGTGTGCAAAAAATGACTGTTGAGCGACAAACAAACAAACAAACCAATTTTTGATATTTTTACTAATTAGCATTGTCGCTATAGTAATGTCAATTACTTCAGATTGATTAGAAGTAATGAATGTTGGTTCGTTGCCGTCATTTAGAATATCTAACCCATAGTTTAGAATGAATTCTAAAAGGCACTCCTCTTCTATTTGTGTCCGTGCTTCCCCAGACAGCATGGTGAGCATTAGTCTAGTCCTAAGACTACCTGTAAATTGTTGTCTCTGCAAAAGTTCATGAGCTTGTGCAGAGAATGGAGCCTTCTCTTCATAGGGCAGGTACACAGAACCAAAAACAGTTTCTCTGTCCCCTCCCTCTATGTTGAGTCTGACTTTCACAGCTGTCAGGTCCCTAAGGATGAATTCAGAGAGGGGTAAAACCTCAATGTTTTCTTGTAAAAGTATGCAAGTTCTAGTGTTGCTATTGGTACAATATATAAGCTTACCTTTAGTTCCTTTGAGGCCACTGATTCTCCCCCTAACCAGCCAGGATTCCTGTTAGCCGTTTTTCCCGATGACCCTCTATGAGCACAGCCATCTTGACCGCCTTGAGAGCCGCCCTATAGGTAAATCCCCCAGATCCTTCTCTCTTGGCGGCCTTGCCCTGGTCCATCCGGTTGGCGGGACGCTTCTCCCTTTGGTTGCCTTGGGTTTTTCAACCCAAGTCCCCTCGGTGATTTTGCGTTCCTTCACCAGCTTCTTCCTCTGGGCACCATAAAGTCTCTTTTTAAGCTTGATTCTGGTCAGACAGTCAGTCATGCTAGTGATAGCTTCCTGACTCTCACCAGAATATGATTTGGAAGTCATTTCTACCTCCTGTGTCTATTCCTAGATTCATTGCTGCATCTTCACTAGATTGCTTCTGGGCTCCCTTGTCATTTTCAGCAACGTCTGCTTCAGAGGCTTCACCTGCAAATGCAGAAAGGTTTATTATTTCTTTTGTCTTTTCAGCCATAAGATAACAATTAATAAGCTCAGGTAATATAACAGTTCACCCAGCATTGCCTGAGTTACTGGGCAAGGCAGAAAAGCTTTAAACGTTCGCCAGGCAACTAGAGGCTCCATTAAGACACCAATACCGCGATGCCAAATAGCCCTAGGCACTGGTCACCTAACACCAGGGTTTACGGGAGCTGGTTCGGGGCCTCTGATTCTGTATTCAAGGCTATCCTGTCATTCCTACAGGACGTTCGGTGATCCACCACCTACCGACGCGCCTGGTAGCTGCTCAGGCCCCAGGATGCAAGGACTTTACTTTATCAAGTGTATGAATTGTGTGTCTGATATGTAGAATTCATATAAAGTAAATTATAACTTGGGATTATTTGTGTGTAAATAACTCTTGAATAAAAATTTCAGTTAAATTTAAAAAGTAATTTATAGTGCAAAATTAAGTTTTTAAGGTTAACTGAGATTTTGTCCCCCTTTTTAATTTTATTTGAATTATTTTTTGCAATTTTCTAGTTGATCAAACTTATAATGCTGTATGTTTATTCAGCTTAGTAATTTTAGCTTTGGTGATAAAATTTATTTTGAGATCAATAATTTGTGTAAATAATTCTTTGTAACTTGAAGAAGTAGATAATAGAATAGAATGTAGAAGTTTCTTAACTGATTTTTTTTTATTTTAATAAATTATTTTATCTGCACTAAAAAGGTAGTTTTAGTGAGTTATAAGTTAAATAAATTGATTCAAAAAATTGAAACAAACTTGAACTAGTTCCATTAATGTTGGGTTGAAAACAAATTCATGAATTGAGACTATTTTGAGAAATATTATTTCTTATATACTTTTCTAAATATAACATAATGAAGCCTTTAATTTGTTTCTTAATTATTTTAAAATATGTTTGTAGTTACTTTAACATTGCTTGATAATTTATATCAAGCACAATGTTAAAGTAACTACAAACATGTTTTATATTAAAATTATGGCTATATATATATATCAGTAAAATGTCTATTGGTAATTTCTGTCAAAATGTTCTTTTCATAAAATTTGTGGATTTAGAAATCAACATTCATATCATTTATTTGAAATTTGTTTCCTGATGCCATAATTTTTAAAAACTCATTATTTTTAGGAGGTTGAACGAGATCGAATTGAAGCAGAAGCACATGGGTCTTCCATAACAACAACGGTATGTGGTTTTTAAAAGATTTATACTTTATACTCAAGGTTTAAGTTATTCTAATAACTTCAACAAGCTGAAAACATTATTGATTTTTAACTCTTCTTCAAAATAGCTGTAATTTAAATAAAAATTGGAATTTTATATTATTATAGTATGATATAATAAACAGCATTTTCAAGCAGATAGAAATAATAATTTATGTTATTGCATTGCATAATGACACATTTTAAATTGATGTGAGATTGAATAATTAAATTTGTATATTACTATCAAAATATTAATGTTAATTTTTCTTCCTTTTTTTAATCATATCTCTATTTGAAACACATGCTTTCTTTCAACCTTAAGTCAAGCTTCCTGTCTGAATTGTGACAACTTATAATAATACATTTTTAATTGAAATCATGTTGAAAGAATTATGATGAAGATAAATACGTAAAAGATATAAAAAGAATATTTTAGATAATGTATTTAGAATCACACAAGATATATTTAGATTCAGATTTAAATAAGTAATTCTTTGTCAATTAAAAACCAAGCAACAAAATATTTTTAAATTTTATTGCACTGAAAGAACACTATGAAAAAGTCTTGTTTTTCCTAACATGGAATTCAAAATTAATAAAAGCATTATTCTCAAGGCTTATTAAAAAATTGATTAAAATGTTTATATAATATTTTAAAATATCCTTTTTATCCATAAGAATTTTACCAAACTTGTTTTTCAGTTTGGTGGATCTGCATAAATCTCTATTGATTGTGATTAATTTTATTTATAAAAGCCCTGCATTCATTAATGGATTTCAGATATTTTGCAATTTTAAGTAATCCATCAAAAAATTATTTTTTTCATTCCAAAATATATTTTTCTCTAAGTTTATCACATTGTAGTATATTCAGCCTAATACATCTGAGATAATGGGTAGGCTAGGCAAATATATGAATCAGTCTCACTTAAGTGCAAGATCTTGATAAAACATGTATTTACAGTCTATAAATTATTCTGATGACTATCTGCAAGGTTTATGCAAGCTGTTCATAAGAATATTCGATCGTCTTTCGAGATTCAAATAAACTGAGGCCCTCGGGGAATTTACCTTTATGTAAACACGGGTGTCACAATCCCAAGGTACCCCTGTGATATGTTCTTTTCTTCTCTCCTCTGCTCCCCCTCAGGGGGCTTATCTTCTTTAGGTAAATTTGGATGTTACAATCCTGAGGTACCCTAGCGATCTTTATCCTTTTCTCCTTCTCTTGTCTTCTATTTTTCCTTATTTTTTTCTTTATTCTTGGTCGTTGTAGAGATCAAGACTTCAAATACAATTAAATTTACAAGTTTTTATTTTACTAGTAATTAGTACACATTTCTTTAACACTCTTGATCCAAAACTAGGGAACAAAATTGAGTTTTTCAAGGTTTCTTGCTTGCTTCCATCCGTCTAGTGTTATCCCAATACAGGCACATAAGATAATTCACTCATTCCTCGCTGATCCACTGTGCTTGACACCAAAACAGTTTAAGCCTATAGCATATTCAGCCCACGTTTGGCTGATTCGTTTGTTTCATCGCTCAATGGTAATTTTTTGCACACGAGGGCTAATTTGACCGAGTTTGAGTGGATTCCGAACCCCTACAAACATCCGTGCCCAAGGTGGGATTCGAACCCACAAACTGTTGAACCGAAGGCAAGAGCGCTAACCATACGGCTGCCTGCTCGGCCCTTGTATGGCTGGCCAATAAATGAATTAGGCTCACTTAATTGTAAGATCTTGATTGAACATTTATTTACACTCTATGAATTATTCTGATGATTATTTACAATATACTATGAATCGATGATTAACTGCAGGTTTGATGCAGGCTGTTCATAAGAATCTTTAATCAACTTGTGGGATTCAGAAGAGCTGAGTTTTATTTCTAGGAAAGTTTTCTATTTTTCTCATTGAATTTGTCAAATTTTAAATACATAACTGATTTTACATTTTTGGAGTCATATTTTATCATGTTTAACTTACCACAGTCAAATTCTTTCAAGGTTTGTCTCATGCTTCTTACCATCAATGAATTCTAATCTGGTTTTTGCTATTATGAAAAATGAATAAAGACCCTATCAGCTTAAATCAAATCTGAATAATGTTTAGCATCACTTGAAAAATGGTCCATTTGGTAAAGTTGCAACATAGGGTGCATTAAGTATCTTTGCGAATGTCTTAAATAAATATAGTAACTGCTCAAGGTATGATGTTTATATTGTTGTAGGAAACTTGATTGTTTAAATAGGTAAAAAAAAAAAAAAAAAAAAACAGTATTTGTAACAAGAAAATGTAATCCAAATGATAAAAAATAAAATAAGATTTTGTTATTCACATAACATTTAAATGTTGAAATTTTTCTCCATGAAATTATAGAAAATAATTCTATGGAATATGTAAAAATATGTTATATTTTATTCATAAAATTAGTATGTCTCTAGAAATATAATTAACATATGATCCAACCGAAAACTAAATTTATCCATTAAATATTGATTATTTTTAATCTCTTGCCTTGATAAATATTTTCATTATGTATATTTGTATTTTTATATTCAATATGTATTTTGAACTAAAAAATGTGTAAAATATGTTCTTTAAAATTGGAATCTAAATCAATACTTCTGTTAAAATTTTAAGAATTCTGTTGCTTCAAAGCAAAATCCACTATTCGTTACAAAGCTTGTTTTTTGTTGATTTTAAAGGAACTCTTAACTTAGAACTTTTAGCATTAAGATATATTTGGCACTATAAGAATTTCAAAATTTTCAAATATTTACCCTTCAGAATAATTTTTGTAGTGCTGTATATTCTTAAACAGGCAACTGCTTCAAAACAATAAGATAACTAAACCTACTTAAGAAATTATTCGTTGAAAAAATGTTTTTAATACAAGATACTGAAACACTCAGATCTCAATAAGAAAAGATAATTTTAATCCAGTTGATTTATAAGCCTTTTTTTAATGTGCTCACTGATTTAACTTTAAATTACAAATTTAATTTTAATTAACCTCTAATTTAGAAAATGTTTAAAAATATTTAACTGCTCTGCATATTTTGTTTTTGCATATTACTTTGAAGTAGTTTGAAGGTGTGTGGTTCTAATTTTGGACTTCTGAAACTCCTAGTTTTAATTATTAATTTTAGCAATCAATTGCATCCTTTTTTCATTGTTTTTCAGCAATCAGTTCAAAGCTCAAGAGCTAAAGTTGAGGCAAAGTTGCTAAGAATGAAACAAGAGCGGGAGTGGGATAAAGGGAAAAGGACTGAAGGGTAAATTTTTTATTATATTTAAAACATCTTTTATGTTTTGTTATTACATTCTTTATTTTACTCAGTTGAAGTTTCAACAATAATGTTAAAAGTTTGTTAGTAAAAAAAGTATCTTGCTTTTTAATGTAAAAAAAAAAATTCTATCAAAAACATATATTGATGAATTGTTAAACTTTTCAATGTTAGAAAGTATGCTTTTTGACTTTGGGTCTAGGAAAAAAAAAACAGTAAGTTGTTTTATTCTTGTTGCAGGATGTTAAAAAAAAAATTTTCTGATACCAAATTTTCAGTAAAAATATAGTCGTAACTATCAGTTGTTAATATTTTGAATGCCATACTTGAACACAATTCACTATTAAACTTGAATTTTCCAGTTTTTGTTCGGAAACCTTTGTTTCATTACTTTTCTTTGTGATTGGTATGTAATGGTTCACTCATTGCTAGATTGTTAAATTGCATATCACCTCATTATTTATACAATTCTTTTATTTCACACTTGTAACATGAATTTAAGAAATTTCCCCATTGCATTTTTTAAGTCTCAGATTTTGAAAAACAGACTCATACTGATTTTTTTCTTTTAATGCAGCTAAAACCCATAGCTTCAAAACTGCTGAATTTAAAATAAAACTGAATCAGATTTTAAAAAATTACTTAATATTATATAATAATAAGTAGTAATCTTATTATATTTTCAAAAAATTATAAGAAATGTAACTTATTTTCTTATAGTATGTGTGACTCTTAAATTTCAAATACAGTATTATAAACGTTTGGAGTTTATAAATTAATGTATAATTTTTCAATATTATTACATAAAGGAATGTTGGGTATCTTGAGCTGAGAATTTTTAATTCTTCGATTTAATAAGTTTACAAATACAATGAACTTAGTGAATGAATATAGATTTCACGAAATCTGAATTTTCTTCCAGAAAAAAATGAATTCTCTTTTAAATTCTATAGCTAGTCAGAATAATTGCACTGTTTATAGAAAGGCAATGTTAACTTTTTTTTATTTTATTTTGGTATAAACATTTCATTTGCAAACTTTTCTGTGTCATTTTATTTAGCTTTATGAAACCCCTTTAGGCTTATTAAAAAGCTTTGAAAACTGACAGTTTTTCATCACTTCATTGATAGAAATTCAGTAAATCTTTCTCCTCATTGATATAAGACATTATCCAACTTTAATCTATATTAAAAGATATCACTTAATTTATATTATAAGTATAAAAACATTGATTTATAAGTTATAAAAATACATTGATATATAACTAAGTGTCTAAATAATCATATTTGCATTTTATGTAAATTTCTGTTATATAATAATATACTAGACACATTTTAATATTTCCAAAAATATTATAAAGGATTACTTATGATATAGGATGGATAATACTTAGGAAGTGATCTAAACAAAGTTAATATATTTTAGTATTAAATACTGTCTCGACTTTCTACTGGCCACTTGAAGTGTATGATCTTTGAGGACGGTGAAAGAAAATACCCAACATGCCCCAAGTGCGACAATGCACCGTTTTGTCCGCAACACATCTTGAAGTGCTTGGGGTTTTTTCGTGAGGAGGCTGTGAAAAGTCCACATCTGCTTTTGGACTTTTTGGCTGTCTTTGATTTCATGGATCTGGTCTAGTTCCACTAGACCAGATGGGGATTAGTCCCACCACCACCAGTATTAAATATTACAAAATAATTAAATGAATTCAAATGTGTATTTAAACCTTACTTTCATGGTGACAGTTTCTGCTCTTTTTTATCTGAAAAACTTCTTTCCAGTTAAAATATTCTTAACTCTTATAAAATTAAACTGGAATTAAATGTGAAACTAATATTTTTATTAATTGAATTTATACAAGTATAAATACAAATTTAGTGGGCCGTATTTCTAGGAATTTCTTTTAAAAAATCAAAATTTGTTTTTAAAACTCAAATTGAAACTGATTTTTTTTAAGTCATAGAAAAATACCATTGATTGAAGATATTAGATTGAAATTTATATCTACTGTTAATTAAATGTTTATTATCTGTGTGCAATATTTACATTAATTTCGTGTGCTTTATGATCTTGATATGTAAACACAACTTTTGTCAATTCAGATATATTAAAATGCTAAACATTGTGCCATGAAATTGTATATAGCTTATTGAGAAGAACAAAAATTAAAATTTAAATGTGATTGTAAAGTAGAAAAAATTTTGTTTTTGAAAAGAAACAAGTCCAGAGCAAATTGATTAAGTTTTAAGATATTAAACTAATACAGTTGCAATAAAGAATATGTTGGTTAAAGAAAACACATTTATTTTCTCAGAGAAGAAATAGTTTGATGTTGATGGTGAGGTAAGGTTTTAAAGTGGCATGACATATTTCCAAGTACATTTTCTTTTAATTCACAACTAAAATTATATTCTACATTATAACTAACTTTTATAATGAGAAAAGCAATTGTTAAATTCTAAGTTACTAATGAAACTATAAGGTTGACACACTATTAATTACATGACATTAATTAAAAATTAAATCTCATCTCTAATTATTAAAGTTAACATTGTATATACAGTGGTGGCCGAAATTGTGGACACTTTTGGAAATTTTTGTTTTTGAACTTTGTATGCTTAAAGAAAATGTTATGTTTCGCAAAATGCAAACTTGTATTTATCATTTTAAAGAGAATTTATTACTGAATTCAATACAAAACACAAAATTCAATTATTTACAATACAAAAAAAGTTGTATGTACTTTAATATAAATAAAAAACACAGTTATGAAGTGGTTTGTAATGTCTAGCTTTCCTGGCCAATCACTGTTCTTGTTCTGAGAACCAATCAAATGTTAGTAACTGCCAGTAGAAGTTGACATCATGTTTACACTTGAAACAATTATTTTGCTTTGTTCTGTAGTAGAAGGAGGACCTGTTTCTTATACACTGCAATTACAAGTAGGAATTTTTGTAAAAATTTTTTAATATTTAGTCAAGAAGCAATGACATAAATAAAAGAGTAGATTGGACACCTAGAAAGAGCTGTAATATTATTGTGTTGCGAGAAAGTGGTCTTTCCTATGCTGAAATTGCAAGACAGGTGGGTGGTTCACTGACTACATCTGGAATCCGAAAGTTTTGTTTACGATATCAGGAGACAAATTCAATAAAAAACATAGAAGGAAAAGGCCAAAAAAGGTGCACCATATTTATTGATGACAGAAGAATAAAAAGACTATGTTTCCAAGATAGAAAAATGTCATCAGCGGCCATCAGAAGTGATCTGAATGATGCTGGTGTTTCTGTCAGTTCAAGAACAATGAGGAAAAGAGTAACAGATGTTGGACTGAGAGGTAGAATTCCACGAAAAAAGCCTTATATTAATTTTCGGCAACAAAAAAGGCTACAATGGGCAAAGGAACACATTAATTGGACAGATGATCAGTGGTCACAAGTTATATGGAGTGATGAAACTAAGCTATCGTTATTCGGTAGTGATGGGCGAAAACATGTAAGACGTGAAATAGGAGAAGAGCTACATCCTGACTGCATTCATGCAACTGTGAAGAACCCAGTTAGTGTTATGATTTGGTCATGCATGTCAGCAGATGGTATTGGTCGCCTTCATGTCATCGATGGGAATGAAAAAATACATTGACATTATTCTAGAACCAAAACTTTTACCTTCCATCAGAGATCTCTTTCCCAACAATGCTTCGTTTATTTTTCAGCAGGATTCTGCTCTTTGCCACATGGCCGAAATATCAAAAGAGTGGTTTCGTCTAAAGAGCATTAAATTGTTGTCATGGCCAGGAAACAGTTCTGACCCCAATCCTATCGAAAATTTGTGGCACCATTTGAAAACTCTTGTCCAAATGAAGCGCCCATCAAATTAAAGGGAACTAATTGAGGCTATAATTATTCCCTGTTATCATGTAATAACGAATGAAGAGCTTAAAACTCTTGTCAGCTCAATGAAACGTCAATGTGAAGCTGTAATCAAAAATAAAGGGTACTCTACTAAGTACTGATAACTCACTGCAATCATCTTTATCTAATGTATATCGATAACTATTATCGTTTAACTTTTTTTGTATTGCAAATAATTGAATTTTGTGTTTTGTATTGAATTCAGTATTAAATTCTCTTTAAAATGATGTATACAAGTTTGCATTTTGTGAAACGTAACACTTTCTATAAACATACAAAGTTCAAAAACATAAAAATTTCCAAAAGTATCCACAATTTCGGCTACCACTGTATATATATAGACACACCATGTGTGTATGGAAAGTTTTACCGAAGTCATGTTGTCAAGGTTAACTGTAACCGTACTTGGTATGTTTTGGGGAGCATTCTTATTTAATACAAACCTGAAGAGGTTGTCTGAAAAGGGGTGTGGCCAATGACCTTCACTAGTGGGGTGGGAGTAATAATGTAAGCAAATGAAGAAAACACTAACAGAAATTTGTTGAATCATAAAGCTAGTTAATGCAATATTTAAAATTGCTTACTATAATGATACATATATTAAATTTTTTTCTCTAATAAAAAAGATTAAACACTTTTGATTCATAAATTATCTATGACGGGATGAATGTAAAATTTATCTTTCTTTTAAATTGCATAAAATTTGCATCGAATAAATTCAGTAATCAAAATAGATCATTTATCTAATTGCTTCTAAAATAAAATTTCTAATCTTATCTTCCATCAATTTACTTTATCTAAAATCATACTAATAATTTATTTTTATTTTATCAATTTAATTTGCCATTTATTTGTAGCTTCATATATTTCAATAATTTATAAAATTTCAATTATTAAAAATAATTTAAATTTTCAGTATTTAATTTCAAACTTTTAAAAAAAGTGTGGAATTAACTATGCAATAACAAAAACTTATAATTGGAATAAATGTTTAAAAATTTGTAATCATCCAAAGCATGGAATTTTTTTATTTTTTTGATTATCACCCTTTATTGATTAGAAATAAGTAAAATTTTTTTACCTTTTTACTCCATATATTACAAAAATGATAATATACTATTAATACTCATTCTAGAAAACAGTTTCATGTATCTTTGCTTTTAATATCGTATCTTTTACGCGTAAGTTTTAGCAAGAGTAAAGCAGATTTTGAAGTCCAAATTTGACCCAATATTTAAAAACTGTTGATGTCCTTAGTCTAATTTAAAAAAATAATAAATTAAAAAATTGTTATTTTGAATAAATTTAATCAGATTTGATAATTATATTTAATTATTTAATTTTTTCTTTATGGTATTTATATCTTTATAGAGTATTATAAGATGAACAGTAATTTTCTTAAATCTGAAAATTAAAATTTACTTTTGAATAAGCAGAGCTGGCAGCCGAATGGTTAGCGCTCTTGCCTAGTTCGTGGCTTTGAATCCCATCTTGGGCATGGATGTTTGAAGTGGTTCGGAATCCATTTTAAACTGTAGGTCCCAGTCTAATTACCCTCGTGTGCAAAAAGTAACTATTGAGCAACAAACAAACCAAACTTACTTTTGAATAAGCAATATTTTTGCCTTATTTTAAATTTTTCTTTCGAAAGAAAATGATTGTTTTTAGGAAATAAACATTCAGAAAGAAATTCTCAGTGATATAAATGATTAAAAAGCTGCGTGTTATAAATGTTTCATTTATTTACCTTCAATCGTTAACCGAAAAAAATTTTCAATTATTTTCAGAGAATGTATAAAATATAAGCCGAACCTGAATCACAAATACTGAATAAATTAAAATAATAATTTTGTTTTAATAGATATATCGTTTAAAATTTAACAGGCATTCTATTTTCCCTAAAATTATAACTGATTTTCATATATTACAATAATGAATTTTCTCTGATTTTCGGGGCTAAGCATCTTAACTAATCATACGATGGTTTGAAAAATATTTTATTATTCAATAGTTCACACACATATACATCAAATCTCTATAATATTTCTTTTTTTTATTTATATCACTTTAAAAATTACTCATATAGATTATTAAACTAACTTAAAAATCAATTTTCAAGATTCATTAATGTTGTAATTTTCAATATTTATCCTAGAACAGAATTTCAATATTTATGTAATTAAATGAAAATTTCAACACAACCTAAATATAAACTGCGGTTTATTAATACATAGTAATTCTTTTTCAAAATTTTAACTATAGGTAAAAGAGTATATCGTGTTTGCAGTTTTTCTGATAAAGAAGCATAACTTCTTTATCAGAAAAACTGTAAACGTGATAGACTTTTTTTTACCTATAATTAAAATTAAAAAAAAAAAGTATTAAAAATATTTTCTCTGAAATGTACTGGCCAAATTGCCTTATCTTAATAAGAAATTAAGCATCCTTAGTTAAAATGTTATCTCTTATATTATTTTTTAAATTATTTATCAAAAATTAACTTCATTAGCTAATAAGAAACGTTTTTTATTATTAAAACAGGTTTATTGGAATTTAAAAATTATTCATTTAGGAAATTTATCCATTTAAATCAGTCATTAATAATTTACAAAATAACTTCAAAAATAATAAAAACTATACTAAAAAATATGTAAATGATTATGAAAAAGGAGGAAAGTTGATGAAAAGAAACTTTATTTTTTACACTTTGCAGTTATAAATTTAAACATCTTTATATATTTGAAATGTCTTCTATTTTAATATAAAGATATATTGCAAATTGATGTTGTATATCTTGATTTAATGATCAATAATCCAGGAAGATTACCAAAAAATAAGCTCATGAGATATAACTTATTGCCTTCTCATCAGATATCCAGCAAGATTCATTGCTCTTTTTATGCGATTCCTAATTTTTTTTACAAGTTGTCTAAGTCAAGTTACATGTCTATGAAAAACTATAAAATTAATTAACCAAATAAATCTTTTCTATTCGAAATGAAGAATATAATATCTAATTAATATTGCTTCGGCTGCTAAATATATCATCAGCACTTCTCTCTGGATGTGATTATTTACTATTCAAAAAAATCAAAATGAAAAATTTTTTTTTAGATATTTTAATTTTCTGAAATATTATTTAACATTCTATTAATTTTTTATAAGAAATTAGATCCTTTTATTTAACAAGCAATATTTTGTTAAAATTTATATTTTCTTGTAAATATAAAATGTTAACTTTTAATTGTATTTTAACAACAACATGATGAAATATAGCACCCAAAAGAAAGAGGAAATTTCATAAAATTGAAATATCATTAATGAAAACTTCTCAGAATAAAATTAAAATACAAATAAAAAAAAAATTTCGTTAGATGCCCTTAAAATTTGCATCGTTGATAATCAATAAGAAACACATATAAACTGAGAAAAAAATTCATTTTGAATAAAATGAAGAAATATGTGAGTTGTCTTTTTTTACTCACTGCAATTTCGATTACACTACATAAAAATATGATAATTGAATTATAGCACCCTAATTTATTAGATAAATAAACTAGATCTCAGGATTTACCCTTTTGAGAAACATCTAGATTATTAACTTCCTAAACTACCATATAGGATATGTTCAGTAACATCCTAAAAAATGAATAGTTATTTAAATATATCATTACATTCAACAGTTATGGCTTCACCAAATCTAAATCTGGATGATAGTAAATTAATATTGTATAAAAAAATAAAATAATTTCTATTTCAGATTTTTTTTACTTGATGATTAAATTAATTACATACTTAGATCCCTTCCTTTTCAGACAAAGAAGGAACCCGACAAAAATGAGGAAAGGAACTTGAAAAAAATTTGAAAAGAAATAATTCTTAAGAATACCGATTTTCATGCAAATTATATTTCCTAAAAATTAATTAAAGTATTGATAGTATCAGAGAAATCATAGATTCACTTTTAGTATCAAAAACCATAATAGAAACATTTTTATTGAGTCTTAAGAAATTTGTCTTCTCAGAAATTGTACATCGCCTCAAAATAAAAGCTCTTCAATTTTTTTTTTATCTCAAGTTTTATTTTAGCCACTTAGCCTAGTGTTATGTCATATTTACAAGAAAATTCCTATTGAAAAATGTGTCTCATTAACTAAGCTTTATCTGTAATCATGGGTTATTACCAGTGACTGCCAACGACAGAAAAGGGGAATTTCTATTAAAAAATTCCAGGAAAAGAACTGTTTTCCTGAAATCAATATGTGATACAACTATGAAAATTGAAAATTAGAAACCACCAAGTTCGAGGAAAATACATATATTTAGTTTTCATTTGGTTTTTGAAGGATTGTTGTAAATGAAAAAATTTAATTTTAATGTATAAAACGTAATTTTTATTTTCTAATAAAGAAATTATGTATTTTTATTAAACATATAAGTTTTTTTAAAAAAATATCATGGTAAATATAATAATTGTATTTTTATGTTTAATTAGTAAAAACACTTCTCTATAACATAGTTTGTCTATAATATATAGTAAAAATGTTTTCTATAATTAGTCTCAAATTTTGCTAAAATCTATTGAGAAAATTTTAACATTTAACACACTAACAATAATATATATCAAACGACGTGTGCATTATTTTTTCTATGTCTTAGTTTCTGAAATATATATATTCTAAGTTTTGCTGCAGTTTTTCCAAAAATATTTCAAATTTTTGTAAAGAATATATTGTGAAAATGCAAATTTGATATTTTTTTTTTTAAAGATTCACTTAAAAATATGTGTTTTTACTAAAAAAATTGAGAAAAAACTTAAAACCTCTAAATAAGAAATTATAAGTTGAAGGAAATAATTATATATTGACAAAGTTATTTAAATTTGATACCAAAAAATAAAATTAAGTTAAATTTTTCAATAATTTTTTTTTTAATTTTTAACAAGTAATATCATAAATTAATCTTTGTGTTCTATACTTTTAAGCTTGTAAATTACTATCGGAAGCATTCTAAGATAAAATTTAAACATGTGAATTCAGATAACTGATTCATCAATGCTTTATATCAACTGCAATGTCCCGTGTCACCCAAGTAACATTGTTTAGTTAAAAAGGATGAACTTTGTTCGAAAATTTTGACTTTCAGAAATCTTGACTTACGGAACAAAAAAATTATCGAATTTTATTTTCTGTCTAGCCCGTATTCATTACATTTACTTAACACCTATTTTTAATTATTACAATGTATAATAAAAACCTGTTTTAAGGTGAGAAAAATCATTCTACAGGAATATAATAAAAGCGGGCATAATTATTATTCTGCACTGTAAAAAATTAAAAAGATCTTTGAATGTATAAATTATTGAACTAAAAAGAAAAATATACCATTGGGTAAAACAATATGAAAATAATTCAAAATAAAAATAAGCTCTTTTGAATAAAAAAAATTGTTTCAAAATCGTAAGAATGTCCTATTAAAAATAAGTACAGATTCCTCATTAGAAAAGTAAAAGACTGAGAAATCTTCTCAAAGAGTAAAATCATGAGCTGTGAATGCTAAAATTTCTTTTCTTATATGTGAATACCCGCATTCATGGTTTGATATGTTTGTCGTTAAATGGTCTTTTTTTGTACATGAGGTGTAATTAGATCGGGACCAACACTTCAAAGTTTAATACCCAGTGAGAATTTGAGTCAATAGAAAACTTAAACACTGGGTATATCAGTTTTGGAAAAATAAAAAATATTACAAATTTAAATTTTTTGGCTGTGAATGTTTATGATTTTATTATAAAAAATATATAAGTAGATAATTCAATGCTTCAAAGAAATTAAATCGCACACTCCATTGAAGTTTTTAATGTGCATAATCTAGTACAGTGAAGATGTTATTAAAATTATAAATGTACAAACAATGTTTACCATTTCAACATCAATTGTTAGTTGTGAACGTTCCTTCAGTAAATTAATTCTGACATTTACAATCACCCATGGGACAAATATATTTGAGAGATTAGCATTTTTAAGCGTGCAATTTGAAAAAATTGAAGTGATCGACAGTAATGAAATAATTAATTTCATCATTAATGACAAATAAAATAATGCGTGACTAATATATCATAATTCAAATTGTTATTTATAAATACATTTAATCTCTATATAATATATATTAACATCATTCATTGCTGGAAAATTTGTTTTTGAAAGTAATTATATTAATATGTAAAATAAATAATATTTTTAAATTATTTATAAATTATTACAAGTCTCATTATTTTCCTTTTACATTTCCGAATTCAATTTTAGAGTTCTGATTGCTTTTTAATCAATTTTTATTGTTTCAAATTTAAAAGCATAACCTAAATCTTCAAAATTATCTACAACTTGAATTATTTAAAAAAATTGCTTATATAATTTGCATTATAATCTTATTATGAGTTTATATTATATTACTATTTATTGTGGGAGAGCTCCAAAATAGATATCCTTCAAATTCCCATAAACTGGGAAAACGGAAACATCTATGTCTGGATAGATCATTTTATAATTGCTTACTGTATTGACAAGAGGTATTCTGGTTCATGGAAAAGTGTCATCTCCCCCAAGTTTGTTGATCGATTTTTAATTATTACCAGATGTGTGAAAAGCAGTTTAACTTCCTGTGGTATATGTACTCAAAATTTCTCAAGGGAGGCTGGTGCCATTTTGAATGACCAAGTTCCGGTATTCCAGGCACTCACCACACCAATATTTTTTCTTTGACTCCCAATGGAGTGTAATTATTTGCCATAGAGAAAGATTTGAATGAAAATATAACAATTATTTCCCTATACCTATCATTTGGTTAATTGTCGAGCTTTGTATTTTCATTTGGTACGGCCAGGCCGCTTGACACTCATTCATATTCTTTATTTTTAAATAAAAATAAAAGGGACGATTTACAAGGAGGGCAACAAAACAGATTTTTTAATCGATAAATATCTTGAATACATATTCTTGAATAATTCATACATTTAGTAGAGTTTATTTGCAGAAAATATTTCTGGATTATTTTAATTATAATATATAAACAGTATAAATATAAGTAAAAATTTCTTGTTTCCATACACTTGTTCACACATTTTCTTGATTAGATTACTTATATGAATACTTACACACACACATTTTTAACAATATTTACAGTAATGGTCAGTACTGCTCTGCACATACATATAGATGGAAGTAGTGATATAAAAATTTGAATAGAATTGGAATTTCCTATAATTATATATATATATATATATATATATATATATATATATATATATATATATATATATGTGTGTGTGTGTATATATATATATATATATATATATATATATATATATATATATGTGTGTGTGTGTATATGTATATATATACATATATATATAAAATATTGTATATGCACTCATAATGATTTGAAGGAGGGAAGAATTTTTTTTTATTCTTTATTTATTCACATTTTGAAACTTAATTATTTGTAATCTGCAGATTAAGGTAAAATTTAAATTTCTTAATTTTCATTGATACCTGAATGTGAATTAATTAAAAGAGGTTTGCAAGTAAAAGTGAGAGCGAGATAATGCTTTAAATCTGGTGCATTAATTTCGCTATTGAATTAATCTTTCCCATTCGAGGATGGGGAGTTAATGGACTGTGACAAATCTAAAGGCTGAAAGGGAAGTTTTATGGGAAGCTGCCGAACAAGCATTGAATTTAAATGTACAGAATGAGAGTAAGAATAAAAAAGATATAAAAATAAACTGAAGATTTAAGATTTATATATTTCTAAGACTAGCTTTCGGACGTCGCCTGTTTTCAGGTTAATTGTATTGTGGCTGGTTATTTATGAGAGGATTTGGAATTTGGTTTAAATTATTACATAAATATTCCACTAACTTTATGTGCTCTATAAGGTATTCTCTGTTAAATTTACTGAATATGTTGTTGTTTCTGAAATACACTGGAGTCATTGGACACTTTTTAATGATTTTGTTCTCTTGGCGTTGGAATTATCAGATCAAAATTTGTCAAGAAAGCGTGGGAAAATCTCTTGTATAAATAAAGTCTTAATGCACAATTCTTATATCTTCTAAAGAAGAATTATTCTATAAGGGAAATATATTTGCATGGTATTTTCAAAATAACACTAATTTTTTCAATGATAATATATTTAACTGAATTTTGGATTGAAAACAGAAATTATGGGCAGTGTAAAAACTAAAAACAATATTCATTTACACTTAAAATGTTATTTTTTTAATTAATTATCTATGATTTCATTCCCACATTTATATCAAAACAGTTTTTGATCCACATTTCGGACATTTAGGAGCAACATCAATCCTGTTGGGTAAAATACATAAATCCTGCATCCAACTGCTCAAGTTTGACTTCAATTCCAACAACTAGATATAAAGTTAGAAACGACAAATTCTTGAGGTTTCATTTTTAAAGTAAGAAAATCGCCCTATAAAATTATCAGAAAAATCCTAATGTATTAGGTTGGTGCGTATGAAATGTCGGATTCTTAAGTGATTGCATAAAACTGCATATCTTTCTTCAAAAGCTGTTTATTCAATCAAAGTATGCTCCATTCGCTTCAATACACTTCTCCCAACGAGATTTTAAAGCGTAGATGCCTGTCTTAAAAAAATTTTGGTCTTTAGAATTAATAAACTCTGATATCGAGTTTTTTAGACTGTCTTCATTTTCATAGTGTTTGCCCCTTAAAAACAGCTCTAAATGCTTGAAAAAATGAAAATCGGTCGGCGAGAGATCCGGTGAATATGGTGGATGCTGCAATGATGAGCATACGTTTAACCGATCCAGCTTATTTCGCTCTGTCAGTGCGTGCGGTACCCACTTGTCCATCTTCTTAACCTTGCCAATCTCAGAAAGGTGTCTCAATATCGTTGTATGGTCAACTTTCATCCTGATAGCAAGTTCCCTCGTGGATACGGCTGGATCCGCTTCCACTAGAGCCTTCAGGTCATCATTCTTCACAGACGTTTTGGGTCTTCCGCGCGGCTCATTTTGCAGTGAAAAATCGCCAGTCCGAAATTTTTCGAACCAACGCTGCACTTTCCGATCGTTAACCGTATTCTCCCCAAACGCTTGGTTTATGTTGCGTGCAGCTTTTGCAGCACTATTACCAAGTTTGTACTCATATAAGAAAATGACGCGAATGTCGGCAGAATTCATATCGGCAATAAACTCAAAAGAAATAAAAAAGGGAAGACCTTCGAGAAAACCTATTTTGCTGAAATGAGTCTCTGGCAATGGACAATACGAGTATGAATGAGGTTATGCCAAATACAAAAGTATAACGAAAACAGGGAGGAAAACGTCCGCATGTAAAGAGAATCCGACATTTCATACGCACCAACCTAATAATTAAGAACGAAATATCTTAGAAGAAGAAAAAACAATGCTAAATATACTACGTCCAATCACATTTTATTATGCTGTCCATAACTCCGCCTATATTACACCCAACCACATTTTCCTCAGGCATCAATGGGTCCGCCTATAATGCTTCATCCTACAGCGCAATGATGACCCGTCCAGTTTGCTGGGTCACCATGCTATCACTATAATTGCTTAGATTTGGCAAAGAAGGCGATAAAAAGTGTCATTTGGTGGAGCAAACACAAATACCATATATGTATGTGTGTGTATACATATATATATGCGTATATACATACATATATATATATATATATATATATATATATATATATATATATATATATATATATATATATATATATATATATATATATATATATATATATATATTATGTGTGTACATATATATATATATATGTGTGTGTTTGTGTGTGTGTATACATATAATTTGTGAGTCATGTTTACTTTTCCAATTCAGTAGCCGAGCTGGCAGCCGAATGGTTAGCGCTCTTGCCTTCGGTTCAACAGTTCGTGGGTTCGAATCCCACCTTGGGCATGGATGTTTGTAGTGGTTCGGAATCCACTTTAAGTCGTAAGTCCCGGTCTAATTAGCCCTCGTGTGCAAAAAATGACCGTTGAGCGACAAGCAAACCAAACCAAACCTTTCCAATTCAGTACACGTTTTGTAGTTCACAGATCAAACTAACCTTTGACATGGTACAATGCAGTTTTATTTGTGCTTCAGAATGTATTCACTTGCTTTAACTTTTAACTACCCTTGCAGTAATGCAAGAGAAACTACTGTAGGTCCCAATTTATTAGCCTCATCTGCAACAAAATATTCTTGAGTAGCCAAGAAATCAAGGGAAACTTTATTTTATGTAGCCAGAACATCTTTTGACGTTAACATTACTGTGGAAATACTTAGTAAAAATGTTGATAAAACTTCTGTGACAAGAGTTGCAACCCAGTAATAACTAGATTTTGTCCTACTTGAGCTTTGTCTCTAGAAATGCCTCTTAATTTCAATAAAATCCTTAAACATTTTAATCTTTATGTTTTATATTCTCATTATGCCTGGTATATGAAAAATCATTAAATAATAATTAACTCTTAAGTTTTTCAGTCATCCATTGATTTGAAAATTTAAGCACTTAAGTAATTATCACTAACACTTTTATTAATTAATGTTCAATTCTGATATAGTGCTGCCTTTTTAATTATGTATATCTTTAGTATCAGCTAATCAAATATAAATTTAGTTATACTTTGTATTTTTAATGAAACCACATTTTCGAATTTAAATTAGAATCAATTAGAAATTTAATCAATTTAGAGCACTTTTTCTGTTAGAAGTATACATTTGTAACACTTGGGATGATACTGGGATTTCATAACTTTATTTAGGATAATTAATAAAAGAAAATATATTATTTTCAGGGATCAGGAGATCGAAGAACAAGGAGCTTGTAGCAGATATCCAGGAGTACCTGGTAAGAAATTTTCAAACTTATAAATATTATAGAAAAATTTATTTGAAACTAACTTTCTTATATTTTTCATTTAAAGTATTTTTTATCATTGGATAATATAAACACATTGTAGAACTGATGGGTGATAGAATATCTCTCTGTAATCCAGTTTATAGTTTTACCAGTTATAGTTAACCTTAAAAGTGGATATTTGTGAACTTTCAGAGTTAATTTAAACCGTAGATGTTTTTCTTGTGTTTTAAAAGTAATTGTTGAACAACTTTCCAACCAATCATGGGAATACTTCCTACTATCACATTTTATCATAATGTTAAATTTCAAATAATGGCTGTGTTTTCTTAAAAAGTATAAAAATTGCCAAGAAAGTATTACTATTGTTGTAATCGCTTATGTCAAAATGTCTTGGAATGGAGTTATGTAATTTACTTTTCTAGGAAATGAAATGTTATCCTAAATCATCTAATTATTTATATTGATATTTGAAAGGTATGTTTATGTTTAATGTACAATATAGTGCAGTGAAATTTATTTCTTGATTACTATTTAGAATAAATTTAATCAAGTTAATTGATTTGCAAAAATTTTTTTCATTTATGAATTTTACAAAAACTTGTTATATACTTCAATTTTTTAGCTTAAAATATGCACAGAGCCATAATTTGCCTTAAATTTATTGACTATGTATTTTACAAATGTGAATAAACATTTTCAAATTAAATTAACAAATTTAAAAAATGCTTATTATCAGTTAATTTTTAGAAATGCTAAATCTAAAATGTTGTAAGATTTTTATATTTTATGAAAAGATAAAAAATTATGTATGAGTTTCAAATAATTATTCCCTTCTATTTTTTTATTCTCAAAGAAAGTGTAATGTTTGTTAAAGTCATAATTTATTCTAAATATTAACTTAAAACACCAACTAAATTTAGCTCCAAGCAGTAATTATATTTATTATATTTAATATTTATGTAATTGATAAATACTTTGAGAAAAAGCATTTAGAGTTTGAATTTTAAATGGACTTTCTTTATGAATTATTTGATAAATTTACTCTCCCAAAATTCTTGAGAAAGTATGTATAGGTGTTTAAAAATAGTTTTGCAGATTTAGTAACAGTGGTATATAATTAATAAATAATACTTTAACATGTAATCAATCACCTGAAAATCTGTTTAAATGAGGAAGTTACACAAGTAGACTGTGCAAGTTAAGCGACTTGTACAATGAGATTAACATACATCAGACATTAAATAATATAAAATATTGTTAACCTTAGATGGCAAAAAAATAGCTCCTGAGTGATCATTGTTGTGAAAAATATAATATTAATAATTAAGAGTAGTAGTTGCGACGAAAATTGCATCTATTGTTATACTTTTGTTAATTCTATGCATCCCAATTTTTTTATTAATATAATCTGTGAAGTAATTTATTGTAAATATTTAAAATCAATTATCTTTCTTAGAATTTATAACATATAATTCACTACTTTGTTAAAATTTAAGGGATAAAAATAAGGAGTAATTGTTTTATATATTTTTCAGTGATTTAATTTACATATATTTTCTAACAGGTGTTTCCTTATAGCTTAAATTCATTTTATCAAAATTAATTTGTTTATTAAAAACTGTAGATAATTGTAAGGGAGAGGTGAAAGCACAATTGGAAAAGAAGGAAATTTAATACAATTCACATTATTTGGGGATGTAATTATTTTTAAAGTTATAAAAAGAAGCCAATAAAAAAATTTTACCTTATGGGAAAATTTTCTTTTCAATGATAAATGGAAAAAGTTTGAGTGTTTTTTTATTCACTGAAGGGATTTACACTAAAGAGCAAATAAAAGCTACAGAATGCTAAATAATTTGTGGAAGTAATAAATCGAGTATTGTTCATAAATCTGTATTTTAAATTTATGTGTGATTTTAAATGTGATTAGGTGATTTTGTGTGATTAGGCAGACATTTATTATTAAGACCTGATACTTTTTATGTTCTTAAATATATATTTAGCTTATTGTAGCTGTAGAGTTACGAAAATACCCAACTGTGGGATATATATTGCTTTACTCTTTCCAGCGCACTACCCTTTAAAGTTGAGATTGAAGGCAGTCTATTTTGTTCTAAAAAATTATACAGTAAAAATTTCGTATAGATTGCACTTACCATCATGATTTTGTGGGTGTTCCATCACATGGAACACTGTGTCGCAAGGGTCATTAAAAGCGTGATTAAGCGAGCATTGCAATGCCTCCTCTACACTTCCTCACCCTCCCCAAATAAAGAAAAAAATCATTTTTATGCTATACATGAGTTCGATAAATCTTGATTATATTTGGTTTTATATACAAAATACTTCCCGATTCATTAATTTTTTTCATGGTATTTTTAAAAATCTTTTGCAAACTATTGAATAAGGCACAATCCAACATAACATATTTTGCACGAAAAACTTGTTTTGTGTGGCCTCTGCTTTGTGCTGCAATGCTATGCTTTGTGTAACAAATTAAAAAGATAACTAGAAACTAAAACTATATTTGCATGAAAAAATAACTGAAAATATATAAAAATTAAAGAAAATATCTATGCAATAATATAAAATATATAGCAGTGAAATGGAAAATCGAGATCCTGAAAATCACATGCACCTCTAATTAGAGATCACTTGAACTAATTGATAAAATCTTAGGCCTCTTTGAGGCTTTCCAATTCAAAAGGTCCAGAAGGTTGTAAAAATATTTCCCATACCAGCATCCTTTCCTGTAAATTACTCAGCATTAGCTCATTCCTCTCCTAAAGAGTGAAAAACAGTAATTATAAATACAACTGTTTCTTTCATCATTGTGTTCAAGGCTAATCATATTCTGATGCACAAAGGAAAGGAAGTGCTCTAGTGGTAGTGTTCCAGGGGATGGAACACCTTGTTTTATGCAACGATACTACGCATACTTTCTGTGTAAAAAATTTAAACTAATATAGAATAAATTGTTCAAATTACAAGCAACAAAATAACACAGAAATTTCTTTTCAAACAATTATTTCTATACCACTAAAAAAATAGGAAAAATTTCATCTAATTCTAGAGATTTCAATAATCTGCTGTAATTGAAAATTATTGATCGTCTTGTGTGGTGTTGCCATCTACTATCTAAAAAGACAGTCTAAAGAACATATTTAGCCAAAATTGATCAATTTATAGCTAAATGGTTTGGTAACAAGTTAAGTTTTGGCGTTCCATCTCCTGGAACAATGAAAGACTAATTTAAAATATATATATTTTTCAATTTTTATAAAATAAGTTGTGTATAAAAATACCTTTTTATTTGTAATGTAAGTGAGAATATATTTCTTTTTTTAACTTATATACATCTTAACCATTTTACATTTCCTTAACAATTATATTTACATTTAGCTATTTTAATCATTTCTGTGGTATATTAAATAGTATTTTATCCACAGTTAATTTTTATTTTAAATGTAAATTTGAAATAGAATCTAGGACCAGTAAAAGGAAAACATGGATTTAAAATTTAGATTCTTGAGAAAAGTTGCTGCCAGAAAAATGCATGCACACATGTTTAAATAGAAATCAGTGATAAATATATATCAGTGATGGGGCTAACATATGACCCATGAATCAGACAGTGACTAATTTTTGTCAAATGCGCATAACAATTTAAATTATGCGAAAATGTATTAAATTGCTTTAAATGAGAGTAATGGTGTAAATGGTTATGAATAATTAGCAGTTTTTGCTTGGTATAAATCTGGAAATATAATGAAGAAAAGAGTTAATAAAACAAATGTCATTGAAAGGGAAGTGTACTGGTCTTGATATTTTTAAAGAATTTGATATTTTGTATTTAAAGAAATGGATATTGATTCTTAGAAAATTGTTTCTGCAACAACAGATGGTGCATTTAGTATAATAGGGAAAATTAATTTATTCAGGATCTTAAGAAAAATATTTCACATTCTTTAATTGAATTTCATTGTATAATACATTAGCAAATATTTTATGTGAAGCATGTTTAAAAATATTTTCTAACGTTGTTATAAAAATAATCAACTTTATAATCATTCTTAATAAATGGCAACTTGCACACACAATTCTTAGTAGAAATTCAGTGCCAATATTCAGAGATTTGATACAAGATTGCTTAGCTTCATCAAGTTCTTAATCACTTTGTAACATTATTAGAAGAAATAAAAAATTTTTAATTGAAAAAGACAATGGTTTTGATGAATTATCTGATAAACATTGGATAAATAATTTAATATTTTTATGCTGCTGCACTCAGCATTTTAATGAACTGAATAAAAACTTAAAGAGCATTGACTAATTGTTTTCACGATGTTTGAAAATATTAAAGTATTTATGATGAAACCTGACATCTATCTTTACTTAGTAATGAAAATCATATTTTCCTCAATTACAAATATATATTCAAAAGACAATAATTTTTGCAAACTTTGTTGACATTCAAGAAAATACAGTTAAAAATTATTTAATGATTAAGCAGGAAATAAAACAACTTTTGAGGAAAAATTCAGTCAATTTAAAAGTTTGAACAAAGCATTTCACTTTATTTTATATCCATACGAAACAGAATTTGAAACAATGATACTGAATTTATGTTGGTTATGTATTGATAACTTAGAAATGGAATTAGTTTAATTTCAAAGCAGCATAGTATAAAATTTGAAGATTTGATTTCTGAAATAGAAGAAAATCTGCATTATAGAACTGCCCACAATATTGATCCTACAGTAAAAATAGAAAATATTGTATTAAACGTATGGGATTCTTTACCAAATAATTCTATGTCAGTGAAAAAACTAGGTAATGATCTTTTACCGATGTTTGGGTTCAGATATTCGTTTGACAAATTGTTTTTTTTTTCAATGAACTTTATAAAATCTTCTAATAAAAGCAGACTTGACAGGGAACTGACTGCAAAATCTGTTAAACTAATGAATACAAATTTTGAATCTAACAAAAAATTGTCTAAAATAACACCAACAGATATCTCATTAAATACTTTATAATAGTTTTGTTAAACAATATTTTCATAACTCCTTCATTGAAACACTTTTTGCCATTTGTATCACACTATAAGAATTTTTAACCCCATTAAAAATTTTTATATCGTCAAACCACACCCATTTTTACCTATTAAGTCAACTGTATGTTAAAGATACTTAGTTATAAAAATACTCAGTTAAAAATTTTTAAAATTAATGGTAAAAATGGGCATTAGTGATCTACATGTTAGTACTAAAAACAATATGAACAAAATTTGACCCACATCTTAAAAAGGTTGGCCATTCCTAGTTATAAATGTTGCCGAATGTACTTTGGTTTGTGTCTGACCATATATTTTCTTTTCTTATTTGTAATTCTAAAAAAAGATTTATTATTGCCATTTTTATAATTTGGTAAGAGATCTCAGCAATAATTCTGTTTTTATTAAAAATTACAAAAAATATTATTCAACTTAGCTATACTACTGAACAAAATATTGCATTCCTTTCTTTATTTCATTTTTTTGCTCCCATAGGTTCATCCTTTAAGCCTCAAGATTATGATAAAGGATACAACCTACGGCGGAATACCCAAGGAGGTTTTCAAGAATCTAGACAGTTTGGAAGCTCTTTTCAAAAAGGGAATAGAAAATTGACATCGTATAAATATCCGCAAAATTGGAGAAGTGAACAAAGAAAGTCTTTGGATCCTGAAGAATCTCCTAAAGAACAAGAAGATAGTGATCGTCTTTGGTATGATAATGAAGATGATGAAGAATCCCAAACTAAACAAAGTAGAGTTGAAAACTGGTTAGATACATTAAAAAATGTTAAGGAATGGGAAAATAAAAACCCATCAAATACATTTAAAGATCAAGGAGATCAAAGTGCTAAATATAAAGCTAAGCCAAAATGGGATGACAATACTAATGACCAAGCTCTCCCCAAAAAAACAGGGAGAAATGAACAAAAGAAGCAAAAATTTAAATCACAGCGTGGTCAGCCCTCTACAAATGTACAAGAATTGGAACATCACAGCAAAATGCTGGAGTTGAAAAAAAATTTTGCAAATCTTGATCTCTCTGTACCTGGAAATCAGCCACATACTTATCAGCAACAACCAAAAATTTCTAAATTGGAGAATATTTCAGATAAAGAAGTGAAGATTGACCATTCAGAATTTGACAAAGAAAGGCGAGTTAGTGGTGATTATAAAACACCAAACTGGGATGATGATACTAATGAACAAGCTCTTCCCAAAAAAACAGGGAGATGTGAACAAAAACAAAAATTTAAATCTCTTGCTCAACCTTCTACAAATGTAAGGGAAGTGGAAAGTTCCAGCAAAATGCTAAAGGTGAAAAAAACATACGGAAGTATGGATGTCACTAAACCTAGAATTCAGCCACCAAGAAAAGCAAAAATCTCTCGTTTTGAGAATACTTCAACTAAACTGTCTGGTCACTTTGAATCTGACATTATAAAAAGAAGAGCTAGAATAGATTGTGAAGATGATACTAATCGTAATACATCCAATAAAAATGTAAGATCTGCTAATGTTGAACAAAGGAAATGTGATAATCAAGATTATGTAAGGCCAATGGAAACTGTCACAAGAAAATTTGCTGATCAAAAGCCTAATTATCCTAGAGGTAGAGGCCGTGGCCGTGGTTTTTCTAGTAATTTGAACACTGATAAAATTCAGAAAAATAGTGGACAAAGAGAAGTTGTTTCTAAACCAACAACCAGAAGAAACGACAACCAAAACAATATGAATCAAAGAAAATTTCCTTCAAGATCATGTAATAATAATAAAGCTACATATCAGGCCAGGAGAAGTGAAATGAGAAAAAGTGAGGAGAAACGGAGTGATCAAGAAACTAGAGATTTAAAATTTAAACAACAAAAGCCTTCTAATCAAAGAAGAAAATCGAGATATTTTGAAGATGACAATAAAACCAAGGTACCTGTTAAAGAAAGGGAAAGTGAGGGAATATGGAGTGAATTGGATACAGAAGAGACACTATTAGCATATGAAATGTCTCTTAAAAAAGAGCAAGAAGAAAGTAATGGAATGTATAGTGATTCAGAAGATGATGTAGAAGGTCAAAAGATTATAGGTGAGCTTTCAGTAGAAAATCTTTGTGAATTTAACAATCCAAAAAAGAAACAAAAGAAGAGAAAAAGCAAGAAAACTGTAAGTGTTGAAACTATCCACAAAAAACAGGATAGCAAATTGACTACCTCTTCTGATGAAAATAATCATGTGATGCATTCGATTGATGATACTAGTCCTATAGTTAACATTGAAAATACTACTTATACAGTTTGTGAGCCAAAAATTAAAATTTCGTCTAAGTCACATGGTGAATTGAATCAAACGTATACTATAGAAAAACCAAAATTTTTGTCTGGTTTACCTATTGATGAAGGCAAGACAGAATCTATGCCTGAAAGTGAAGAGGATTCACCTGAAAAATTAAGTGCCTTAAAAAAGTCTAAAAAAGACTATAAAGATAAAGACAATGATAAATAAGTTTCCTTAAATACAAACTTATTTTTGTTGGTGACATGTATTAAACACACTTCATATATTTTATGTAGTCACCTTATACATTTTTACTGTTTGATTCAACTATTGTTTATATTTTATTAAATTTTCCAAAAAAATGTTTAGCCTCTTGAAGTTAATATCTAAGTTTTTTATATTACATATATAGTCATTAAATCATTATACACTTATTCTTTCATATTTAAAATTCTGGACGTCAGTTTCTCTGTATCTAGGAATATTTCATTTCTTTGCATGCAAAATATTCATATTCTAACTTGAATAGTTTCATTCTTATATTTTCTAATTTTTCTTTTGAAATATAAATTTTAACTGACAAGACTTAAATGCCAAGTTGGCAGCTAAATAGGTAGCTCTTGCCTTTAGTTCAGCAGTTCATGAGTTCAAATAGTTTAACTAGCACTTGTGTGCAGAACATGATCATTGAGAGAGTGACAAACTAAACACTTAAATACATGTATATAAAATTTTGAAAGTTATTTATGCTTAGAGAATTAATTTGCAGAAAATAAGTTGTCAAAAACAAACAAAAATAATTCTAATGTTATTTCAAAATTTGTTGTTCAATATGGTTTTGATGCTTAAAATTTTTATTTAAAACAAAATTTCATGGGTGTTTCATAATTTGTCACAAACCTGCAATTTTTTTTTAAAAATCATTTAAAAAGCTGAAGCAATAAGGCATTGAAGCAATTAAATGTTGGTAGTTTGTTACCTATGCTATCACAGATTGCTCAATTAGTCCATTCAATACTTGTGCAACTGTGCTATTTGAGAGGAAATAAATCAAATATTAAATATATACACATTTAACAATAGACACATATATATTTTGAAACTTATTTGTAAATATTTTTAAAATGTAAAAAAAGATTACATAAAGGGGAAAAATGCAACTGATAATCTTAAAGCTAAAATTCTGGATTTCATCCCAAATGAGAAATAGAAATATTTTTTAAACTGAATATCCATCATGTGTCACTAAAATAACACTTGTTATCCATTAGCAATATTTAATAAGATTGTTCTCTCTAGAGAGAGAAATGAGTAGTCGGTTTCATATAAGAGCTAGTGTCAGTGCAAGGGAGGTTTTCCAATCTTCAAAAAAGTGTTTCATCACTAATTAATATTTTCTCTAAGCCAAATAATGCCTGCTATCAGAGACTAATGTTAAATTTAGTATATATTCATATCTAAAGATAACCTTTATTGAACCATATTCTTCTAGACATGTTGATGTTTTTATCTGATGTAATGTAAATAACTTCATAAAAAATAACTTATCATTTATATTTGCTTGTGAAGCTGTTGCATGTTGCTCAGTGATGCAGCAAGAGAGGATCTGTGTGCTATGAATTGAAGTTCCATTCCTTCATGCCCATAGTCAAAAATATCAGTTATTTGTACTCATCATAGTAGTTGACTTGTGTTGGCTGAACCCTTTGGTTGCAGAATTAGTGATTCAAAACTGTTGTCAAAGTTTGAGCCACAGTATTCACATTTTTCTAATTATATCTGGCTTTCATTAGCTTTTATCTCCAATTATTTAGATAAATGGTACTTCATTCTTACAGATTAGCAATCCAGGCATCTCATCATGACGAAATTTGCAATCCTATTCTCAAATGTAAAATTATTTGTTGGGGAATAGTAAAATATGTAATCTAATCTTTGTGGATTTAATTCTACTTGTAATCAAATTTATTTGCATACTTCAGTTCTTTTACTTAACATATTTAAACTTTATACACATCAGTTTATTTTACTATTTTCTTAGTTTTTAATAAGCAAAATGTAACAAGTGAACATTTCATAACAAATTAAGAGCTCTTGTTTTGAAACAACATGGAAAATTAAAAATATATTTTAATCATTTGACTTGTAAAACGATTATCAAAGCTCATCTTTATGTTATAGCATTAATATAGAAAATAACTATAAACAAACCTAAACAATCTCAATTTTAGAAATAAATTTCAAACAAAAAAGTTTTTTGCTTAATATACTTCAGTTCAAGTATAGTTGATTTCAATGATTTTTCTTCCAGTTTTTTTATTTATTCTGTTATTTTTTAAATTACAAAATTATAGTGTTCTCAATTACACTACTACTTTTAAACAATTTTACTAATATCAAATTCAGTGATAAAACACATGTCCATGTTACATAATTTAATACACCTTTTTTCAAAAAGATAATAAATGTTTGGAATATCCAGTCTTACTTTATCACAGAATGTGACAGTCTACTTTTCTCCTGGTCAATTTCAAGGTTTAATAACTTTTATCCACAATTATTCATAAATTTTAGAAAAAGTTCTAACTTGTATAGTTATAAAGTTCTAAATATTCAGCAGAGATTTTTAAGCTTTCATTTGAATTTCTAACAGTATTATTTTTCATGTAATATTCTTAAATAAATTTTAATTATGTTAACTGCAGTGTATTTCTATAGTTTATCATGCTTAAAACTTCTCTTTCTTGCAATGTACATTATTTTATTTTAATTAGAAGTAAAATAATGTACTAAGTATTACTTTGTAATATATTACCTTGAAACAAATTAATACTGATATTTTTAAAATGTAAATGTAATTTTTTTTTTGAACTAACAACAATGAATGACTTAATTCTACAGATATCAGACAATATTACTCATAAATATTTCATCAAATCAGTTTTTGCTTTAGAGTGGAATAAGTTTGAATAATTTCATTATTTTTATAAAATGAAATGATTTTATCTGAAAGAATAAACCTGATTTTTAAAAAATCTTGTACGTACAATCATCAAATATTTAACATTTAATAAAATTATGAAGTTACTCCAATAAGTTAATATAAAGCATTGAAAATTGTTTTACTAAATAATTAATACAATACACTCACATGATTTCCGTTACAATTGCACATTAGAAAATTAAATTCAAATATACAATCATACATGTTAAAAAAATTTACATAAAATTGACTTACAGTAAATAACTAATTACATTGGAAAATAAAAATTTCAGAATTTGGGCTCAAAAATAATTTTATGCAACAGAAACAAAAGAAAGAAGAAAACAAACTAATAATAGGATGAAATAAAAACTGTTTATCACACACATTGTGAGAGAACTAAATATAAAAACTAACACACTTTCTATTGAATTGAAAACAGCTATATATATGAATATGCTATAAAAATACATCGATCCGCTTTTCTGGAATTAATGCTACTCTATGAACTTAAACATTACTCTAAATGCATGTAGATATGAAATGAAAGTTTCATGTAACATTTTATAATGAGGCATTTTTATGATACTGTAGCATGAAAATTAGATTTTGTGTTAAACTTTGATCTTAGTTGTAAATTGGAGCCC